>PVJO010009143.1:0-70654 GCA_004026905.1 Hystrix cristata
AGTAAAAGACCTTTACATCGAAAACTACAGCACCCTAAAAAAAGAAATTGAAAAGGATATCAAAAAATGGAAAGACATCCCATGTTCCTGGGTAGGAAGAACCAACATCGTGAAAATGGCTATACTTCCTAAACTACTATACAGATTTAATGCAATTCCAATCAAGATACCACTAACATACTTCAAAGAATTAGAAAGGTCAATCATGAATTTCATCTGGAACCAGAAGAGACCAAGAATAGCAAAAATGATCCTCAGCAACAGGGGAAAAGCAGGGGGCATCACAGTCCCCGACATAAAACTATACTATAGAGCTACAGTATTAAAAACAGCATGGTACTGGCAAAAAGACAGACCTGAGGATCAATGGAATAGATTGGAGGATACAGAAACAACCCCAAACAGACTCAAATAACCTCGTTTTTGACAAAGAAGCCAAACACCCTCACTGGAAGAAGGATAGCCTATTTAACAAACGGTGCTGGAAAAATTGGCTAACCACGTGTCGAAAATTAAAATCTTCCTTTATTCTCTTTTCTTCACCTTTTCTATTTTTTTTTTCATATTAAATAAAAGTTGCATTTAACTGTTCACCAGTTGTTCCAGTCAATTCTTCGGGCAGGACAGAAAGAGTATGAAACCTTTGGGATGCCATGCTGTCCAAAAACAGTGCTAGTATAAAACCCATGCTCCTCTTCTGTACACTTTAAATTATCTCTAGATTATGCATAATACTTAAAACAATGTAAATAACACGTAAACAGTTGTTATACTTTAGTGTTTATGGAATAATGATAAGCATCTAAACATGTTCAGTACAATCTTTTAATTTTATATTTTCAAATATTTTCAATCTGTGGTTATTTGACTCTGTGGATGCAGAATATACGGATACGCAGGGCCAACTATTTGGAAACAAGGGGGGAAAAGACCACTATGGAAAGAGTTTCTTCCCTTTCTCAGTGTTGTTTCAGTTCTCACTCTCAGTGAGAAGTGGATACAATAATGAAACAAATTCCACAGCTTTTAGTTTGCAAACAGCTTATGCTACCCTTCTGAGGTGAGATGAAATCAAGGAAGTTCTCTTTCAACCTGTGAGCTATGCTGACACACATCTCTTGGGAATCCTAAGCTGAAACTGGCAGAGAGTTCTTCTCAAGGAGCTGTGAGAACTGGACTGCCCATTAATATTGATTTATAAAACGTGTCTTTCCTTGCAAAGCTACTCAGGCATTGCACAGAGCAGATGTGAAATTAGCTGGCTGGTTTCTAACACAGTCGCCCTGGCTCTCTTCATAAAGCCTGCCTCAAGCCCTGGGTGACATCTGGTCAGGTCCTCTGGCTTTCAGCCAGACACTAAAGCTGAAGGACAAAGGCTGTGGGAGAGCAGGACCGCCCCAGTCCCTCCTGGTCCTGGAAACATCACCTTATGGCAGAGCAGGAATTGCTCCATCCTATCAGGCACTGGAATGAGATTCTCATCTGACTCTTTTTCCCTCGAACTACTCCTTCACTTCTCCAGTTCAAGTGAGAGTTTTTACTTGGCGTAAAGGTACAGGCATTAGAGTTGGTAGACCAAAGATCCTATTCTGGCATAGCCATTTACTGACTATGGGACTTCAGCCAAGGAATACTACCTCTTGGGGCCTCAGTTTTCCCAGCTACCCAATGACAACACTGTAATAAGCAATAACAAAGTGGACACAAAGAAGGCTTTACATGTACAGAAAGTTTGGGATCCCTTCCTCATCAAGGCTGTGCTTGATTTGCTAACCAACATCACTCTCATAGTGTGGATTGGGGGTAACTATCAGAGTAAGTACCTCCTTGCCCCAGTTGGAACACAAACAGTAGAAAAAGGGAAAATCCTTGTCATTCACTCCCTCCCCCAGCTGATGCTGCCAGTCATTCCAGGATGCATTTTCTCTCACCAGAAAAGCACGGTCCAGGATGCGTCCAGGAATGTCTGCTTGGCTTTTCTGCTGGGACAGTTTCTTCTTCCCAACCTCAAAACAAACCTTCTTCTGGCTTTCTTGACCTTCAAAGGGTACTGCAACCATACTCTGGGGCTTCTTTTTGAGGTTACCCTTCCGAGCCACTAACCAGTGCCCTCTCCCTGTTGAGAAGATCAGAACAATGAGAAGGGGTAATCTCCAAAGCTACAATAAGTGCAATTACAGAGTATTTATCTCTAATACTAAAAGTAAAAATAGCTCCTGATTACCAAATATGTGCTGCTCCTGCTGGTGTGGGTGTGTGTGTTTGTACATATCTTTATCATTTAATTAGCCCTAAGCCCCGTGAAGCACATGTTACTGCCTACATTTTACAGATGAAAAAGCCTGTAAAATGGTGAAGTGGTGGAATGACTTGCCCAACTACTTCCTTCACATGTTTATCTCCAACCTATTGTTCTTCAAGATCTCAGGATCAAGTATTTCCTGCTCTGTGAAGTCTCCCCTGACCCTCTCAGTAGAGCCAATTACCTTTCCTGTGCCAGCTAGTTATCAGTTATTCCCTCACTGGTCATCTCGTGAGTGAAGCCAAAGCATGACCTCAGCTCAAAAGGTTCGGTCTTCCCAGACCATCACGACTACTATATAGGGGAAAGGTTGTCTTAGGAACTCAGAATGAGAAAATGACAGGACGGTCGGCATTTTAAAAAACAACAAACAGCAATACATATTCATTGTATAGGAGAAAATTCATGTCCAGCAAAAAGAATCTGAAGTTTACTAGTAAGTCTGCCTAACAAAAATGATCCTGACATTCTGGAATCTGTTTTCTCTTACATTAGCAATTGATTTACTGATGGTATTCACTGCGGTGTGCAATTATTGTATTTGTTATCTATCTTCTCCTCTCAAGTGGAAGCTCTGTAAGAGTAGGGGCTCTGTCTGATTCCTTCATCTCAGTATTCCCAGGTCGGCAGAGTTTACCACGTTGTGCCTGTTGCTGAAGGATGATTTAATGAACTGAGCCACAGTCCTGCCCACACAATCATCCATTCAGATCTTTTCTGGGCATCTACTTTGTACTGGGAGCTGGGACTATGGGAATGAATAGGCAGAAGCTTTGACCCTAAAATGTTCAATAATAGAGTGGATGCTGTGGAAGCCCAGAGAAGGAAGCTAGCAACCTATAGTACGAATTGGATCCAGTAAGTTAAAAGGAGTTCACTGAGTGGAGACTGAAAACTAGGTAGCCTGAGCAGAAGGAAGAGCATAAGAAATACCCAGAGAGAGGAAGGGTTAGGATCACATAGAACAGTACAGCTGCGGGAAACAGCCTGGTCCCTCTATCCACTAGCTCTCTTCTGCAGCAGCCCCTGCCTCTGCCTTGGGAGCCTGTCCTGTTCATCTGACCCCTGCTGCCCATCCTGCTTCTTGGACACAGTTCTTGCCCTGTGTCCTGCGTGAGCTATTTCCCACTCCTACCCTCGGCCTGATAGTCTAGGTACATCATTTCCCAAGGCTGACCCCAACTCGGGCATGGAATTTAGATCTTCTTTATCTTATGCTCACATCCCTGACTCTTGGAGACTCCAGTATGAGTTGGACACCCAGCATGGCCAGGAGGGAAGAGCCAAAGTATCAGGAGATAATATGAGAAAGAGATGAGGCTGGAGAGGTCAGCAAAGTCAAATCATGAAAGGACCTGAAAACCAGACAAATGTTGTGATGGGGTAGGCTTTTAAGAAGCAGAACCTAGAAGAAGGGTTTCTTGTTTTGTTTTGTTTTTTTCATAATTTTCATTTTGAGATAATTTTAGACTTTCAGAGAAGTTGCAAAAAATAGTAGAGTTTCCACACTGTCTTTGCCCAGCTTCCCTAATATTTACCTCTTATATAACTGTAACACAATTATTGAAACCAAGCAATTAACATTGAGACAATGAGTTACTATATTTCAGGCCTTCTTTCAATTTTGCCAGTTTCTTCATTAATGTCCTCCTGTTCCAGGATCCAGTCTAGGACCTTACATTGTATTTAGTTATTAGAGTTCTCACTCTGCTCGAATCTGTGACAGTTCCTCAGTCTTTCCTTTTCTTGTGTAGCCTTGACACTTATAAAGAGTACTTGTCAATTACTGTGTAAAATGTGCTTTGACTTGAACTTGTTTGATGCTTTCTCATGATCAGATGAAAGCTTTACAATTGACAAAGCTACCAGAGAAGGGAAGCTGTGCCTGTCCCAGCACATCATTCCAGGGACTTCATGAGGTCATTATGCCTTATTTCTGTTAATGTTAATTTTTATCACTCGGTTGAAATGCTGTGTGTCTGGTTTCTCTACTGAGAAGTTACTCTTTTTCCCTTTGTAATTAATATACTTTGAGACTACTCAGATGTCCTTTTTCTCATCAAACTTTCACCCACTTATTCTCGCATCTGTGATGGTTATGTGTCAGCTTTGCTAGGCTCTATGTGGTTATTCAGCCAAACACTAATCTATGTGTTGCTGTAATGATATTTTGTAGATTATTAATATCTACAATCAGTTGATGTGAAGTAAGAGACTACCTTTGATAATGTGAGTGACCTTCACTTACTCCATTTGTTGGAAGACCTTAGGGAGCAAAATCTATGGTTTCCTGTGGGGGAAAACGTGCCTCAGAACTACAGCATCAGCTCTTCCCCGAGGGTTTCCTCACTCACACAGGGCAATTTCTGGGGACAAAATCTATTTATCTATCTACCTATCGCTCTCCTACTAGTCCTATTTCTTGGAGGAACCCAGACTAAATATAACATCTACAGATGGTTCTGACTTTCAAAACTTTTTATTGTGATGTCTGAATGGTGATTTTTAAATTCTTTTTTCCTTCTATACTTATTAATTGGATTCCATGGTAAGGAAGAGCTGTTCCTTCTCCCTACTTATTATTTAAATATTTATTTGTATCAGTATGGACTCATAAATATTTATTAATTCTATGGTTTATAATCCTATCCTACTATTATTTATTTCATTGCTCAGACTGTCCCAGCTTTGGCCATAAGCAATTCCACTGTTTTGCTCCTGTGTTCTCTAAACCTACCCCAATTATATTTTTAGTACGTCTTTACTTTCTGGCATCACAAGATGTTCCAGGCTCAATTTGTATTTTTTTCCTGCCCCAGTGTCCAAATATCTATTTATGTGAGGAGCCCTTGCTTCTTTCACTGGAGAATGATATTTAGAAACCAAGAAGCAGGCAATAAGTATGTGCTTCACTACCAAGGTGTCTTTCTCAGTGTAATGTACACATGTATACTAATATGTGGATATATACAACTATACTGGTTTCTGTATCTATGCGGCTGTGTGTGTATGTGTGTGTGTGTTTGAGAGAGAGAGAGAGAGAGAGACATGAATTCTTACTGATAGCTCCACGGGAGGATTTTAAAAAAGTAGGTGTCCAAAGAAGGTCCTTATGTGAAAAATAAAATCATTCTATAGAGGTGGAGAGAAGAGTCTGGAGGAGAAGGTTCTTCCAATATTCTATGTACAGTAGTCTCACCTTATCTGAGGTTTTGCTTTCTGTGGTTTCAGTTACTAGCACTCAACTGTGGCATGAAAATACTAAATAGAAAATTTCAGAAATAAATAATTCATAAGCTTTAAATAACTTTATTGCATTACATAGTCATAATTGTTCTATTTTATTATCTAAACAATTATAACTATATACATATTCATCTGCATTTGTACATTAAGATTTATCATGGGTATATATGTATAGGGAAATTCAATACAGATAGGTTTTGGGCTATATACACTTTCAGGCATGCACTAGGGGTCTTGGAACATATCCTGTTCAGGTAAAGGGAGACTAACATACAGAGTGACCAACATGTCACAATATCTAGAGTAAATGAGGTATGGTTCTCTCTTGCTCTACCCTTTCAAAGCAACAATCCAATCCACACTTACAGACAGTGTTCCATCCGTAGGGGTCTGCTCTAGAGGAGCCCCTGCTCCAGAGACTAGGAATATATTTGAAAAACTACTTAGCAGAATCATTTTGAGACATTTTATTTAGCAGCTGGGCAAAATATGACTACCCATCATATTAAAGACACGGACAGAAAGATACACACAAAAAAGAATGAGGGTTGGGTGGTCAGATGGCTTGCTGGAAAAAGTAGGGGAAGAATGGGGCTTCGTGGATGGGGAGAGTCTGGCTGACTGAGATGAAAGTTGGGACATTTGGGGCAAATCAAAAGCTATGTGAAAAAAAAATACAGCACTGCGGAACAGGGCATAGGAATGGAGCTAGAGCACAGAATAAGGGCAGATTAAACTGTGGATGGCAGAATGCTTGCAGGAGTCAACAATGAGGATCTAGTGTGCAGAAGGACAGACTTAAACATGCACTGCATGCACTTAAACATGCACTGCGTTGAGGCTGCTGCAAGAGAGATAGGAGGGCACAGGACTGCATGGTGCAGGAGGCGACAGCAGTGATGAGGCTAGAAAGGAAGACACGGTTGTAAGCACCAGTGTAAAGCAGGAGTGGAGTGGGAAGAAAAAGAATCAATCTGATAAGTCACCTGACCTTCTTCCGGCATCCGAAGTAGATTTTTGGCTGGAAAGCAGTTGTTCAGGTTAGGTTTCCCATCATCCAGCTTGTAGACTCCTGAGGAGGCCATCTCCCTGGGGGCCACCAAGGACAGTGAGGAGTCAGAAGAGCAAGAAAGTGCAGCACAGCACTCACCCCAACACAGCTTGTAGCCCACCAAGGATGCACACGTCCTGCCTCTGGGACCCCAATGACCACTACCCTGTTTCAGAAATGAGCTGCTCATTTAGATGAAGAGGGAGACAGAGCCCTGGTTTGTATAACTCAAATAAATCCTACCACAGTGGATTAGTAGGAAGAGCATTAACTTAGGGCTCAGATCTGGTTTGAATTCAAGTTCTGTCTTTCCTTGTTGTGTGACTAAGCAAGTGATTCTACCCTCCCTGAGCCTTAGTTTTCTCACTTGTAAAATGGGGATAATAATCCTTCTTTAAAAGAAGAATGTTGAAGATCAAGTGAGGAAGGCAGTGCCTAGCACATATTACATGCTCACTAGAAGTAGTCTTAGTTTTAACAGAGTTCAAAGAAAAAGAGGACTCACATTTAGGGAGATGATATATAAATAATGAGGTTTGAACTGGATAAATAGGATTTGAGGGAAGAATTGAGTTTGTTGGTAGAGAAGGATAAACATTCCAAACAGAAAGGACACCAGGACTAATAGCATGTGGTGAGCAGTAAAGAAACAACCCCTTAGCAGGGGAAAGGGTATGCGTCCGGTGTCTTAGTTAGGCTGGACAGGAAGGATGGCACCCGGTGCAGGGCATTTGGTATCAGCCTAGGAACTCAGGCTTCAACCCGTAGGTGACTGAGAGCCATGGACAGTTTCTGGGCTGAAGAAAGTGACTGCCAACTGACACTGCAAGTGGGGGGCACCACCGATCCAGGGGGAGCTGGGGAGAGTTTATGTGAAAAACTGAAGAAAGAAAGAAAGATAAAAGAAAAAAAGGGAGAGAGGGAAGGCAAAGTAAAAGAGGAACAACCAACCTACTGGAAGTACACAGTATGAGCATTTAAGATATGGACAAAGGAGGAAGGAGAAGCAGCCTCTGGAGGATTCTGAAAGAAATTTTAGAGAAGACAACTTGGGGGTGGAGAATGAGTAGGGTCTGTTAGGTAAACCAAGGGAAGAGAATGCTATAGGAAAGAGGGCCAGAACAGCAGAAAAGGCAGGTGAGGTGAGGACCAAAAACAGGCCATGAAGAAGAGGCCAGTTTCTAGGACGGGTAGAGTTAGAGTCTGATTTCAGCTGGATGGAAGAGGGAATGGAAGGTGAGAAAGTACAAAAAGTGAATGTAAGCAAGTTTTTCTAGAAGCTTGACTATGACGGGGAGGGGAGAAACGAGGAGGAGGGAAGGCAAAGTCAAGAGAGGGGTAGACAGCAGGACCAGGACTGGGGGAGGTTAGTGGGGTGCCTAGGGAACATTCAAGGAGGGGCTTGCTGTCTCTCAAGAGTGGGGCAAACGCAGTGTCAGCACTCACCTCCACTGCAGGCCCAGTCACTACAGAGAGGGGCTGTGGAATCACACTGCATGGGTTTGTGCGACCTTGCACGTTACTTAACTTTTCTTCAGAGTCTTCCTCTGTGAGATGTGAACAGCAAATGCATCCATTTCATAGGGCTGTTCTGATGATCAAATGAGAAAATGCTTGTGGGAGGACTTAGAAGAGTAGCTGTTACATGGCTAGCTTATATTCATTGTTTTCAAAGATGACAATTATTAACAGGATGAGAAAGACAGGGCTATAGCTATAAACGGAAAAGAAGGAGCTGGCATGGGAGGAAAGGCTGAGAGTTCAGCAAAAAGATGGCAGCATGAGAGCCATCTCTGAGGAGGCAGAAGGAAGAGCACCAAGCCCAGGTTGGGGGTGCCTCCACTGGGGAGAGTGAGGGGAGACTCCCTCAGAGACAGCTGCGATGGAGAAGAGATTCAAATACTCCAAGCGTCCCACTTCCCTATCACCTAAAGAATAATAACACAAAAGAAATAACCTTGTACTTCCTATCTGCTGTACATATGTGTGCATGCTCATACATGCACAAAAGTTGGGGAGAGAACATGGTTCTAACCCTAGGGCCAGAGTCAGGCTTTCTTTCATCAAATTACTATTCTCTTCAGAGAGCTAGATGCAAAAATAATTCCTCAAAGGATTGAATACCCCCTAATCATAATTATGCTTAGCAAATGTCATTCAAGGATTCTGATTTTAAAGAATTTGCTGAGTTAAGAAAAAATACATATAACTCTGACACGGTCTGATGCCAAACCTTGCAAGAACCTAAATTTTAGCCGTAAGTTGCAAATACAAATGGTTACAGGAGTCGGGCAGGTCATATGAGTTAGGAAAACTGGATTTGAGAGAAAAGGGAGTAAAGGGGGAGGTGTGTGTGCATGTGTGAATGTGCATGTGCCTACAGAGGCAGCTACTATTCAGCCTCATCAATCGCTGCTATACAGAAATGTAAGTCAATGTTGTCACATTTACCCATATTTTCAAGAGAAAGAGGATAAAAATTCCATGTCTCAGAGAATTATAGTAAGAACTAAATAAAGTAATGGATACAATGCATAAAAGAAAAGCATCTTTCTAGACTTGGTCAAGATGCTACCCCTTCCACAAAGCCTTCACTGAGCTTCCCCCACTCTCCTTGGGTCCTGGGGATTGAACCCAAGGTCTTGCACATACTGGGTAAATATTCTACCACTCCTGAGCTACATCTCTGGTCCTTTTTCTATTGAGACAGTGTCTCCCCGAGTTACCCATACTGGCCTCAGACTAACAATCCTCCTGTTTCCACCTCCAGAGAGGCTGGGATTACTGCACGCACCATCACACCTGGCCTTCACTAAATATTCTAGTGGTAAATAATTGTGCTTCTACTAAGCCCTGGAATTATTTCAGTTTCTCTTTCACAGCCTGACTGCTTTCTACCTTATAAGATTACTAAAAATCATGAAAGTCTCCTTCAAAGGACTATGAACCTCCAAGTTTGGAAACATGCCCAATTCATTGTCTCTCTTCCACTCTTGGGATCTAGCTCATAAGAGGCACTCAAAAGACATGTGTGAGCCAAACGAGGGATGTAATGGCACTCCTGGGACCCAAGAGTGTAGGTATATCTGATCTTTCTATTTAGACTCCAAGCTCCCAAAGGAAAAGACAGTATCTATAATATTCAACAATTTCTCCCCAACACAGGACCTGGCATATAACAGACTCCACAAATACCTGTAGAGTGAATGAATGCTGGTATCTTCTTCGGTCCAATTCAGAACACCATGAACTTTCTGATTCCTAACCTCTCCTGCAAAGGACTGAGGCTCATGTACTCCTGTGACACCCCACACTTCTCCTAGTGCAGTATGACTCACTCTATTATAATTATTTGCTCCCCTCACCAACTTCTCACTTGCCATAGATCCTATGTTTACCAGCATAGTAAGGATTACCACTATAATCCTTCTTAGTCTGCCACTCTTACAGCACCTAACACAAAGCCTAGAAATCACTAAAAATATGTTGGGAAGATTAATGGATAGGTAGATGGGGACGGATTCACATTCAGTCAATCTGTCTTTCAGGAAATCTCTCCAGTGACAACCACATCTATTTGCTAGATAGGTGAATAAAGAAACGAATGAGTACCTCATTGGCTGGGGAATGTTAAGAGATGATTGTCAGAAAAGGTTCCGGTAACTTATGAAATATCAGTACCTGGCTTCTGGTCTACATAGTACGTACTTGCTCTTTGACTTTGGGAATGGCCTCTTGGCTTCCTTTTTCTTTTGTTTCTTGACCTGTCTCTTGACCTGCAAAATAGATATTATAATCCTTCTTAGTCTGCTACTCAGAGTTCTTGAATTTTCTGATAAATTATATTCTACTGTGAGTTTTCTGCTCTAAAATTTGGAGGCCTAAGGAAAAAATAGTACAAAAGATCAAAGAAATAGCTGGATATAGAGAAACAGAGAGAAAGACATAGATGAGAAGGGGTACAGGAGAACAGTTTTATGAAAATGGAGTGTGCCTGGTTTGTTTAAATAAAATATGAAATGCACAAATCAGAATAGAAAGGATCATTAACATGATTACTTAAATGAAATAAATTTCTGTAGGATAAGTCACAAAGACAAAATTGAAAGATAAGACTCAGTCTTGGAAAAGATATTTGCTATGCATATAACATGAAGGACAAATCAAACTCAAGCATACAAAACTGGTTATAAGTAATAGTGGAAATTCCAATTTCCTGTGAAGAAAATTAGGTGAGAAGGTATGTATCTATAGCTGAAGAGCCAAGAAGCTCCCAGTTTACATTTTCTAGAAAGTAACCCCAAGAGAAATATGAACTTTATGGTAGGGGAAAAAAGTCCAAGTTCTAGACTTGAGGCTGCCTTAATGGTGAACTTCAGCAACCTCTGGTCTTTAACTCAAACTTGATGGTTAATGTCAAAGTAAATGTAGCACCTCCTACCTCCAAACACACATAGTTACATTCTTTCTCTCTCATGCACACATGAACGCACACACAGAGGCAGTAATGTTCCTCATCTGCACCTGCATATATGTGCTTGTTCTATTTCTTTGACTTACTAAACTTCTGCCCTTCTTTTTTGCGTGGATCATAGATAACTTTCCTATTCTTTCCTGTTCTCAGTTTGACTCTCCTCTGTGTTACCAGCTCAGATTCACTTTTTAAGGGAGGCACGCTACCACACTATGTTATAATGGCTTGTTTCCCTGACTGTTCTGTACCCCAGCAACCTCAGACTCAACCTTGGAGTTCCTCCAAGACCAGGCCTGGATCCTGCTTATCTCTCTATTCCCCCAGCACCTCATAAAGGGCCTGGCCTACCAAAGAAATTTTAATGAGTGTTAAACCAAGCCATGAACAAAGTGCTCGAGGAGAACTTCATATTGTTTGTAAAGAAGGAAGAAACAACGGTCAGAGCAGGTGACATTACAGCTGGGTCTTAAAACATGAGAAGTTATAAAGGCTGAACAGCAACAGCAAGAAGCTACAGGGACAGCTCATCAAAGTGGCCAGCAAATGTTTCACGGAAGTCAAGAAATCTAATCTGATATTCTTTAGCAATCATATTTTCATAATGAAGTTAGCTTTGCCAAGACCAATTTTTGTCTGTTCTATTTAGGGAATGTCCTAAAGTGACTAGAACAGGCCCACTACTTACTAAGCAACTCATTAAATATTTATGTCATCAATTGGACACTTATGGGGAGTATATAGTGATTAAAAAAAACGCAATGTAATGGAGCTTATTACTGTTGCAACACTCTAGGTCTCTAGAATAGTGACAGGTCTGTTGTGATCCACCTGTATCCCTTAGTACAGTGTCAGGCAATATTGGTGCTCAATAAGTATTTGTGGGGAAAATGAATATAATGAATTAACATATATAATGCGATTACATCTTAAAACTGTAAAAGCAGAGTGCCAAGGAAAAACACCATGGCTTTTGAAGCAAAACAAAACAAAACAAACCTGGCTTCAAACCAGGTTCTGATACACGTTCTCTGGCTCTGGATAACTAAGTTGCTCAGTTTCTTCATCTTGTTCTGGAACGGAGAGAAAGATGGATGTACAGTAAATGCACGTATGGCACTGACTGGCAAGACAGTAGGCGCTTGGTACGTTTGAGTTCTACACGGAACAACAACAACTAAGACGACAGTCGTTTGAAAAAGTAATTGGGTAAGTGCCCTAACAGAGATAGAAAAGGATGAATGACTGGCTCTTCCCCGCCCCTTTGCTGGCTCTACATCTGGGGCAGAGGAAACAAACTCACGCAGACTGTTTCCAGTCGCACCTGCCTCCGGCGTCGCTTCCGCCTCCAAGCAGTCCGCGGAGGCGACTGGTCGGTCAGGCGGGATAGGCGCCTGCGAACCTCCCGGGGATCTCGGAGCCGCTCCACTGTGGTGTTTGCGTCTACCTTCCTCACCCACTCCTTAGTAACCCGGACGCCTCGGCTGGCCGTGTACGCAGTAACCGGCCGTCGGAGGGTCTAACTACAAGTCCCAGCAAGCCTCGCGGCCACTTCCGCTAGCAACCAGGCGCTAGCGCGCCCCGAACTACGAGTTCCGATAGGCATCGCGCTGCGCGTCACGTCGGTAGTTTCAGCCAATCGACTTCGGACAAGTCGGAGGGGAGGGAGTCACAGAGGCTGGCAAGATGGCGGCGGCGGCGGCCCCGGGCGGGAGGAGCGGTGGTGGCGGAGGCTGTAGTGGGGCTGGCGGTGGCCCTAGTGGCGGGACAGGCAGCAGCCGCAGCGGTTTGTTGGATAAGGTGAGGAGCCGGTTCCTGGAGATAGTCGAGTCCTGGAGATGCCGGGGACGTTGCGAGCCCACCTTCCCGTCCCCGCCCCCTTTTGCGGCCTCTTGAGGGAAGTCCTCTCTAGCTCACCTACTCGTACTTGCGGCCAGCCCTCTCTACACTTTAAACCTGACCATTCTGTTTAGGTCTTTCCTTTTCAGAAGTGTTCCTGGTCCTTGACGCTGGTTAACATACCTTCGCATAATTTCATTACTCTTGCGTTTCAACGTGGTCAATGCTTTTACCTTGTGCTGGGGGAGGTCACCGTTAAAGTGCCCATTTCACCGACTGGGAGGCCTGAAATTAAAGAATTCACGCGAAGTCGGTATCCCCCAAACTCTTCACCACCGTCACCCTCACTTGCTGCTACAGATTCCAAAGTGCTCTTTAGCTTACTAAAGTTTTTCAGCCCTTTTATCAACGATACATAATAAAAATATTTGAGTATTGACTTCCCTTGCTGGGCTGACAAGAAGCCTTAAGGTTTTCCTTTTTCCCTCTTGGTTTCTATGCCCTCTCTGCCTTTTTCCTTCCGTTGTTGCCACCAAGTGTACTGCTGACTGCTCTCACTTGGCTCTTTCCCACTCTGCCCATCAAGTGTTTTTTTGTTTTTTTTAAAAACTGTAACCCTAGTAAGAAGGACTCAAAGGGGGAGGGGGAACTCTACTAGGTTTTTTGGCGTTTTTTTGCACAGCATCTTGGAAGAAAGTTGCATGGAAAGTGGGGTGCTCCTATTTGTTCTTCCCTAGCTCTGTGACCTTCAAGTATGTGTGTGCTCCCTTTGTTTACTTATCTACACGAAGGAGGATTAAGTCTTAAGGCACCCAAGGTCCCTTCCAGTTCACTCATTGTGGGGCCTTATGCTAATTCGAAAAGTATTAAGCATGGTGTTTTTGACATAATAAATGAAGGTTTTAGTTTAACTGAAACGCTTTCAGACTTTCTTGTGCTTAATACATGATAGGCGCTTAAGAAATGAATATGTGATCATACTGAGGGATTCAGATCCAGATCTTTTTGCTTGTCTTTTTGAATGTCATTGGTTTTGAATTATATGATGGTTCTCACACTTTTGACCTTTCTTGAGAGACAGGAACGTGTTCTGGAGGTTAAAATGGTAAACTGCTTCAGGGTATGTGGGAGTATATAGACATTTTTGTAGGGGAATCCTTCCTTTTCGCTGGGTGAGCAGTTCACAGCCTGTGCTCATTCCTTCCTAGTCACTATTCTTCTTCTACCTTCCACATAGATCATCAGTCAAATGTAAAATACGGACCTTCCACTAAAGCAGAGATTACACAATACAGTGTCCGCTGGTATCAGTGGGGTTCAGTTCCAGTATCCCCTGCAGATTTTGGTAGTCAAAGATGCTCAAGTCTCTTATATAAATTGATGTAATATTTGTATATAGTAGATGCACATTCTGTAGTGTACTTGAAGTCATCTTTACGTTACATAATTACTATATGTATTATTACTTATAACAAGTAATGTTAAAGCTCTATGAGTACATGTTATGTTGTATTCTTGTGACAGCTAAGGTTAATTGTCAACTTGACTTGGGATCCTCTGAAGGAATTAGTAGAGTATACTTCTGGGTGTGTCTAGGGGAATCATAGAGGTGTGACCTTAGGGTCTATATCTGGTCCCTAGCCCCTTCCTCTGTGACCCTGTTCCCCTGCTGTCTTCCTGGTTGCTACAAACTGAGCAGCTTTGCTTTACTATGCTCTTCTGCCATGATGTTCCTGCCTTGGAACCAGTCTGCTATGCAGTGAATTCCCTGAAACAGTGAGCCAGATAAAA
This sequence comes from Hystrix cristata, assembly GCA_004026905.1. Lineage (NCBI taxonomy): Eukaryota > Metazoa > Chordata > Mammalia > Rodentia > Hystricidae > Hystrix > Hystrix cristata. The sequence goes on from PVJO010009143.1 coordinate 14,701, forward strand.
CTCATGTCCTTTAAGTTGTAGGTGTCAGGTCCTTTGTCCCAGCAACAGGAAAGATGACTAATAAAATTCTTCAGGGAATAATGACAAGAAAAAAAGTCTTTACATGTTCAGGATGGATACACTTTTGTCCTGAATACATATTTCAGTCCATGATTGATCTATAAATCTGCAGTCTGTGGATACATAAGGACAACTATAGTATATGACATCATGTTACAAGAAGAACCTGGATTCCCATCAGGGTCCTAAGATTTTGACTTTGAATTATTTATGCTACTTGGAAACGTTTTGAAGACTGGCAAGTCAGTTAACCCCACTGAGTTTACCTTCATTACAGGGTTTTGGGGAGAATCAAATAAAATAATATACATTAGTAGTCTCTGTACCCTGTAGTGTCCCAGTACAAATGCATGGTGGTGGGGGACTACGTCAAATATCCATTTATTATAGCTGAATATAGGAGATGGGATATTCAGAATATTAAGTATATTTAAGGAAGCATATAGTATATTCAAATGGGTGCTTTTTACAGAAATGAGAGAGAGATTCTTGAGATCTAATTAATAAGGGTTAGGCTTCCAGAAGAAGGCTCATATCTGAGAGTAGAAGTTGGACCTTCCACTCCTCTATTTTGAGAGGAGAGGAAAAGCATATCAAGTAAGAAAGTCTCCTTAAGCAAAGGTGCACAGAATGTGGTAGTGTCTGAGGTTTCTTAGATAGTGAGTTAATGAAAGGTTCTCTAAAGAACTATAGAGACAGATTGGGGAGGGCTTGGTTTGCTCAAAGTAGGAGTAGGAAACTGTTGAAGGTGTTTGAGATGATAAAAAGTGGTTGTGGGAAGACTGCTCAGGTAATTTGAAGAGGTAGAAATTAAGCTTTTTACTAAGCTGTGTACCATACTGGTATATAGGATTTCGTGAAAAGTAAGTTTGAATTCTAAGTGTAGCATGTTAAAAGCCACATAGCCTTGGATAACTTACAATATTACTGAATTAAAGTTTCCTTACCACAGTGAAGACTATGGACCCTCATGTTTTATAGGCTTGTAGCCAAGGTTAAATTGTGTAATATTGGAAACATTCTTTGTAAAGGACTACATAGAAATGGAATGACAAGATGATGAAAATTCCAACATGAGTACAAATTGATTGAAAGGCTTCAGGGAGGAGCACTTAGAATAACCAAGAAGCAAGGGCCAGACAGAAGAGAAAAAACAGTTGAAGAGCTGTTCAAGTGTTTTTTCCTGGAAAAGTCTATTTCAGCCTGCCATTGAACTATTCATAATCTGAATTCCTGTAGAACTTAACTGCACTTAGCCAGTCACTTAATATGACATACTGTTTTGTATTGCTCCACTGACTTGTATCTAATTTTCCATGAGGGTTTCTCTGTAATGAGCAACACAGAGGAAGTACTTACAGCATTGAATTTAGCAGAGAAAATGCCACATCAGCCTTCAGAAACAGCTTTAGAGGATGGTACCTTAAGTGTGAAAACTGAGAGTACTGTGAGAGAGAACATGGGAAAACTATTCTGAGAGGGGTCGAATCTAAATGAATAGAGACTTGTGTTCTGTGGGGATGAGGGGCTGTTACCTTGATACAATCTCTTTGATTTGTCTTGTTTTTTTATGGAACTGTTTTAATTTTATTTCTGCAGATGTAGTTTCATGTGTTATGAAGAAATGTAATAAAGAGAGGTAAATGTGTTTCAACTTTCTTTAAGCAGGTGTGGATTTCTGCTTCTCTGAAACTGACTTTAAGAACACAGCCGTTCTTGTTTTCTGATTTTAAAATAAGTTTGCAAATCTAATCTCCCAGTCTTCATTACAGAATGACTTAAATGCACTCATTGACTTAATTGCCCCAAATTTATCAAGTTATTTTGTTTTGTGTGGCAACTATAAAGAAAAGTTCTTTGCTTCATATGTTTTAGCTATTGAAATTGGTAAATAATGTTCAACTATGCTTTCCTGAAGCTGTATCTACTCTTTACCCTCATACCTACATTCTGTCTCCTGGCTGGGCTGTCAGCCTGTTCTTAAAACACAGCTTTTATTGCACATATGGTTGAGAGTATAAGCTTGGAGCCAGTCTTGTTATCTAGCTTTGAATTCTGGCTCTTCCCCCTGCCACTTATGCAAACTACCCACCTCTCTAGGAAAGAAAAAGGACTTATCTCACATCTTTATCATTTAATTTTTACTATGAGCATTTTCACCCTGTAGCCTCACAGGGTGAAGACCAGTGGTGGGATATTTAAGCCATGTGCCTAGTAACTGGAGCTGGCCCCGAAAGAACTGCAACAGTGTAAGCTTCTTGGGGCCAGGCTGGTTGTAGAAGCAGGCTGGTCCCTCCTAATGTATAGTTGTGGCAGAGCAGACAATCATCTTTTCTGTAGTTGCCACTAATGTGTGTGTTCATAATTTCATTGATGCAGTTATTCTAACATGCAAATACTCCGGTGATAAATGTAGCCACTAGAATGTACTTGTATGCCAGTAATTTTTTTTGCAGTATTTCTTGGCCATTTTTACAAAGAATAGTTTGAAATTGAAGAGTCAGTGTATTGCTAAGAACTGTAATCTGCCTTTAAGTTACGGATTTTCTGAACTGGGATCTAAATTATGTGACAGTATACGATCTTAAGATGGACATCATTTTATTTCCAAATTGAACTGTTTTTCTTATTTTTTGAACTTAACGACTGATCTTTTCTTGCTAAATGTGTACATGTGAGGGGTAGAGGTGTATATATATTTGTAGGACAAGTACATAATGTCACCCTTCTGAGTCTACTATTAATTTTCATTATCTTCTTATGTTGATTTAGAAAATTCTGAAATCAAAAAGAAGTAAAATACAACTGTAGAGCTTAAATATCTCAAACTCAGCATGTACAGAGAGGTATTTATTCTCTTTCCTTCTGTCTTCCTTCTCGAAAAATAACGTAATTCTGGTAGGTAGTTATTGCTGTTTCTTCTCTTTCATGTTCCTTGTAACTACTCTGTCACTAAGTTCTGCCAGTTCTACTTTATAATGTTCCCTTTTCACCCCTCTGCTGCTCCTCTGTTCAACACTCAGGTTGTACAATTTTATCTGACCCCATCTGATGTGCTTGTCTCTTGTATTACTCCCCTCCAGACCATCTGCCAGGTTGCCACTAAACTAACAAAAAAAAGAAAAAAGAAACAAATTTGGTTGTTATTCGCCTGCTTAAAATGCTTCATTGTCTGCCTCAGAATAAAGTTCTTTAGCTTTATAAACAACACTTCACTTTCTACTGCTTTCTCCCCTCACAGTTTATATCTGCTTTCTGAACTGGAATAGACCAAAGAAGGGAGTGAAAAATTTATTAATTTTCTTGCTTATTTTCTAAATCAGAGTAGGGTCCTTCCATTGACACCACTTTCACCCTTGGTCTCCTTCATCTCTCCAGTGTGAATTGAGGAGGAACTTTATGAAGCAATCTTCTGAGATCTTTGATGTCACTGCATAGCTTCTGCTTTCACTGTTATTTAAATAAGACAATGGAAAATGATCATGCTGTGTCATACTCAATAGTTTTATGACCAAGGATACTGTCTTTTTTTTCCTACCCTCTCAAGGCCAGAGGACCTGTAAGGAACAGAAAGCTGTAATCCCCAACCAGTTAATCCAGAAAAACAACTTTCTGCATTGTTTACATATCCAAGTAGGATTCTTGATGTCATACCTGCAGTGAAATCTCTTTGTAGAACCTTTTATTATTCAAATGTGCAGTGGAGAATTATAAATGAAATGAGTCTTCACAAGGTTCTGTCAAAGTCATCACATGCCTCTTCCTGTGAAATGGGTAGCCAGCCAGGTATGGGATCAAGTATACTGTTTTGATTATTGGTGCCTGCTTCTTCTGTTGGTAGTGCAGGGAAGGAATTTCTTTAAAATGGTTTTGAATGTATTTGCAGTTGATTTTAAATTGAGGGGAAGGGGAAGTTCAAAGTTTTTGATACTCTGTGGGTTTTGTGAGCATACTCATTTCTTCTCTTTAGAGTCTTCATATTAATTAGAGCTTGGTTGGCAGGAATCAAACTACATCGTTTAACTGTCACTTTAGGTATTTCTGCTTCAAGTTCTTTGTTTCTAGTTCTTTTTTCTTTGGGTCCTGGGGATCAGACTCAGGGCCTGGTGCTTGCTAGGCAAATATTCTACCACTTGAGCTAAATCCCCAACACCATTTTTTTTTCAGATGGTTAATAATTCCTCATACTTCTTGAGAAGCATCGTGGAATAGTGAAGAGGTATGGGTTTTAAAATCATAACGGCCCAATTGAGTCTTGTCCTTACCACTTCTAGAGTTTACATTTGGCAAGTTTTTTAAACCCTAGTGTTACTGTAAAAGATGGTACCTGTATCAGGATTAAATGAGCTAGTGTATATAAAATAGCACATTATGTAGCACATATTTACATTCAGGGGAAGATAGTTATACCTGGAAAACAGGTAGGATGCCTGTTTTTCATCCTGTAAGGAAATTCTTCTTTTTTTTTTAAATTTTTTTTTATGTAAAGAAATTCTTGAACAGAAACAAAGTAAGATAAATTTAGCCATGTATACATTTAGTAAACTTACGCGAGAAGTTAACATTTTAGAAATCTTTTTCCCTTTTACTTTATAAGGGTTCAGAGAGTTTATAAGAATTAATAGCCACCAACACTGTATTATATTCCTGGCTCAGAGAAAACAAAATATGTGTAGCGTCTGTTACCCAGTGGAGAAGACAAAACATGATATAGTTTTAAATTAATAGCAACTTGGTGTAGAGGCCCTGGGTTCAAGCTCCAGCACAAGGGGGAAAAAAGTTCAAACTTTTGAAGAGAAATTATTTTCACATGTGAGGGTAGAATTAAAGGACAGTTTCCATTTCCAGACTTGTAAGGTCTCTAAATTTATTTTCCATGTTTCCTTTTCAAGGATACCACTAGCAGACGTACTTCACTAGATCAAGGGATTAGTTAATGAAGAAAAGAGTAATGCTGTCTAGGAAAAGGGGTCCAGTTCAAGAGGAAGGCTAAGGGAACCCCAGCATCATAGTAAAGTGTCAAGGATGACACTTATGCAGCAGGCCTGGAAAAGAGCCAAGTCTGAAGTCTCCAACAGAGGTTTCTCCAAGAAGATAAAATACCCAGAATGCTGAAGGTATTTGTATATATTGAAAGGAGATTTAAATACTTGAAGAATTTGAAAATAAAAGTGATGAATATACTGTATAATCCAAAAACAATGGTAGCTTAAACAAAGCTATGCAGGAAGATAAAAGTTTTTCTAGTGTACTAAAGACTCATTTATGAATAGCATTTATGATTACAATATAAACTTCAACCAAATCATGATCTAACCAAAATTAAGATATTATGTAAGACCAGATCAAAACCTACCTATAACTGTATTAAAAAGATGGTGAAGAGAAGCAGGAAAAAAATGTGTAGCAGTTGGTAAAACAGCTAAATCTCACCTTTCCTGGGAAAAAGTCAATATAGTGTGAAAAATGAAAAGATATTGCAGTATCAACTTTTTAAAAAGAGATACAGAGACAAAAAGCAAAAAAATCAGCCAAAGGAAATGAAAATAGTTGTCTGCCTGAGTGGAAAGTGATGATGGCAAGGGTCTTGAGGAGAAGCAGAGACTGCTTTTTTTAAAACACAACTTACATGAATCTTTTACTCTTTAAACTGTGTACATATATGACTTTGGTACAAATGATAACTAAATAAGTAAATACATTTGTCTTAGTCACTTTCTTGTGGCTGAGACATAATACACAACAACCATAGCTTAAAGGAGAAGAGATTAATTTTGGCTTATAGTTACAGTAACTGGTCAGCAGACTTCAAGGCAGAAATGGTGTGGTGGAAGGACCGGGTTAGAGGAAAACTGCTCATCATGTTGGAGCCAAGAAGCAGAGAGAGGATAGGAGCCGGGGAGGGTGATAAACCTTTCTAGGTCACAACTGTGGTGAACCGTACCTCTTCCAACCAACTCCCACCTCCTGGTATGACCCCATGATCCAGTCACCTTGCAGAAGCCCCGCCTCTGAACACATGAGAATTTTGGGGGTCATTCTTGCTCTAAAACATAACATTACATGATTGTTGATTGTTCTAAAATGCGTGTATCTATGATATACCAGAGAGAATAAGAGGAGTGAGTCATGTATTAAATTACAACATCCAGTATATCCTGTAGTTTGCAATACAGTATTACCCACATCAAAGTTCCCCAAGACTATCCAGACTGGTAATTTGCTAGAAGGACTCATAGGACTCAGCATGTAGCACCAGTAGTGGGTAAGATTTGTTACAGGAAAAGGATACAAAGCAAAATCAGCCAAAGAGAAAGCTGTATGGAATAAAGTCCAGAGGAAGCCAAGTGCAAGATTCTGAGTCTTCTGACATTGGAGTCCCTCAGGAATGCTTAATTCCTCAGCAGAGAGTCGTGGCAGAATGTGTGAAGTGTCTGCCAGGGAAGCTCGTTAGGGACTCAGTGCCTGGTTTTCTTCGAGGCTGGCTAACTAAGCGCTTCTGCCTAGCTGTGCCAGACTCCCGGTAGACAAAGTGTTCAGCATAAATCACTCAGTTTATACAAACAGTTTAGGCACATTAAGTCACTCTAATTGCTTAGGGATTGTTTTATATTAGGGTAGGGAACTGTTAACCAGATGCCAGCCTAGGGCCATCCTTGCAAACAGGCTTTTCTAAAGGTGGCAGGCAGTCTCATTCTTAAATTAACTCATTTCTGCACACTGCCCTTTGAGGTAATTTATCCTGTGAAGTTCTCTGTGAAAGATGCTCACCTTTGCTTTGTCTTCTTTTTTGGCTTTTTCTTCTTTTTTATTGCATTTTGTACTTAGTGTTAAGCAAGGCAAGAGTGTTAAGCAAGGGGAAAAAATAGTTTCTGATATACCCTGAATAGCAGCAAAGAGAACATGAGGAGAACACACATTTTACTTGAGCAGTTTTTGAGAATGATGGGAAATAGCAATCAGAAAAATAATCATCTACTGTCAACATCCCTTGCCCCTCTTCAGGTATTTCGCCCTCCTATGTCAGAGATTGTGTTTGCTTTGAAATGGGCTAAGGTGTTTCATGCATACAAAATGGAAGTTTCTATCTCTTCAGAAATAAAATTTTCTTTCTTAATGATTTGTATGAGTCACTGAAAATGTTCCTTTTCTGCATACTAAAGATTGCTTCTGGCACTAGGCAATGGAGTTAGAGATGAGGCTATATCAGTGCGTACTATAGTGGCTACTTCTGCCTTTTATCCCTGAAAATGGGTAAGAAATTAATGCTGTGAATTTTAGAAGCAAGTTTTTTTCTGTGATGCACTGCAGGCAGTAATATATGCTGGATTTCTGTGAGAATATGAATTTCCTTTTTTGGAATGACCCAAAAAATTTAAATGACTATTCTCACATTATTTCACAGATAACTCAATTTCTTCTTGTTTTGATTTGTATTTTTAAAACTGGGTATCGTGTTTAATTTGTAGGCTGGCAAGTTATAAGACTTAATATTGCAAAATGCTACCATGAATAATTTCCTCAAAGAAAAATTATAAGGTACTGAAGGAAAAAAATGTGATTAACTTTTTTTTTTTTTTGTGGTGCCGGGGATCGAACTCAGGCCCTTGTGCTTACAAGGCAAGCACTCTAATCACTGAGCTAAATCCCCAGCCCTGTGGTTAACTTTTAATTACTTGAATTATGACAATTTTAGTTTGTTTTTGTCTCTCAGCAAATTTCAGTTTTTCTTTTTTGTGTACTAGTGTGTAGAATTACTGTGCCTCCCCCAAAAGTTAATGAGGCATAAATGTTTTTTTCATTAAAATTCATTATAAAGTCAAATGAATTTTGAATTGTCTGCTGATTGGTTGGGCTTTTCCCCCCATGGTGCTGGAGATTGAAAGTTGGGTTTCATACATGCTAGACTACCACTGAGCTATAGCCTTACTCTGGTTTGTAATTTTTATGAGATACAGTATTTGTGCACTTATTTAAAAAATTAAGAGTTGGCTATTATGATCTATAAAAGACAGATTCATCAGATTATTTAGAGCACCTGTTCCATTTAAGCTGCATTTAATCTCTTGAATTTGAGAAAACTTCACCATGTGATTCATTTGCATGTTTAAAAATTTTTAAAGAGAAAGCTTACTGTCATCCATATCCCACTCTTACAGGATATCTGGATGTACTGTAGTTTGTCTTATCTAGTCCCCTGTCCTTGAGCACTTGCTACTTCCAGGTTTTTTTTCCCACTGCCATAAAGCAAGTTGGTTGTGAGTAGACTTATGTATTATTTCATATGTTTGCAGTTATAGAAAAAAAATCTCAGAAAGGAAAGTTGAATTCAATATGCTAAATAATTGACTTCGCAAATATTTTTCCTTTTGGGGGGGTAGTTAATACAGGAAGATGAGTCCATTGTCTCCCACATGCTAGATAAAATGCTCTACATCCTCAGTACTAATTTTTGTAGCTCTTGTAGTAACTTTTTAACATCTCTCAACAACATGTGAGAGAATCACTTGCCTTTGTATAGCAGTGTTTGGGAAACTTTCTAAACCTCTATAGATGAAGGAAATTGAAACAGACTTTGTCCAAAGTGACTTAACTGGTGGGACTGTGTGGCAGTTAAGCTTAATTGTGTCAGCTTGATTGACTTGGGAGCCTTAAGGGTATTAGTAAAGCACACTTCTGGGTGGGTCTTGGAGGCCTGACATTGATTGAATACTTTCTGGTCCCTGGACCTTTCCTCTCTGGCACTGTCCTTCTGCTCTGCTTCCTGGCTCCCATGAACTGAACATCTGTGCTCTGCCACACCTTTCTTCCATGATGTTTCTTCCTTGGAGCCAACTGACTGTGGACTGAATCCCCTGAAACTGTGAGCCAAATTAAACCTCTCCTTCTTTGAGTTATGGGTGTTGGGCATTGTGTCACAGCTGCAGGAAAGCTGATAAAGACTGGGTCAGAGACTTAGTTTCTAATTGAAGACTTAATGTTCTTTTTCAATAGATTATACTGAGTTTGTTGTCTTTAAGACATGTTGGTAAAATGTAAAACTTGTAAAATAAAAAGAAGTATTAAAGGAGACCATCCCTGTTTTGTTAGTGTTCATAAATTCCTATGTCTGTATTGTCTGAGTTTTGTGTTCCACAATGAAAGGATGAACATTTAGGATTCTTTTCTATATTCACATTTGGGTAAAATGGGGATGGGATATGTGAGTTCATAGTTATAGTATCTAGCCCATGTAAGTGTTCTTGTTCTGGCCATGTAGATTTTGACTTTTCTGCATGGAGATTGGTGACGTATATGAACACCAATTCTACTGACCCAATCTCTTTCAGCTTCATTTTTATTTCTCTTTTAGCTCTCCAACATCAGAAGATAAAGAATAAATGTTGCCAGGTGTTGTGGCACATGCCTGTAATCCCAGCATTCAGGAGGCTGAGACAGGAGGATCACCATAAGTTTGAGGCCAGCCGGAACTACCTAATGACACCCTGTCTCAAAAACAAACAAAGAAGAATAAATGCTGTGTATAGTTGAGGATTCTCTCTAGTCCTAGTTTTTTGAGGAATCTCCATACTAATTTCCATAGTGGTTGCACCAGTCTACACTCCCACTGAGAAGGGTTCCTTTTTCCCCACAGCCCCTCCAGCATTTGTTATTAGCTGATTTATTGATACTAGCCATTCTTTCTGGAGTGAGATGGAACCAGTGTTCTTTTAATTTTCATCTCTCGAATGACCAGTGATGTTGAACATTTTTTCATGTTTATTTGCTGTTTCTACTTCTTCATCTGAGAAGTGTCTGTTCATTTCAGCTGCCCATTTTTGCATTGGGTCTTTAAATTTTGGGGGTCTGATATTTTTGAGTTCTTTATATATCTGAGATATTAGTCCTTTGGCGGAGGAATACCTGACAAAAATTTTTTCCCACTCTATGGGTTGTCTCTTCATTCTGTTGGTTATTTCCTTTACTGTGTAAAAGCTGTTTAATAAGATTAGATCCCAGTTGTTGATTCATTGTGATATTTCCTGGGCAGTTGGGGTTTTGTTCATGAAATCTTTGCCTATACCAATGCCTTCAAGAGTTCTACCTATTCTATCTTCCCAGTAGATTTAGTGTTTCTGTTTTAATATTTAGATCTTTGATTCACTTTGATTTGAGCTTAGTGCATGGGGAAAGATATGGGTCTAGTTTTAATCTTTGGCATGTGGAGAGCATGTTTTTCCAGCACCCTTTATTAAAGAGGCTATCTTTCGTCCAGTGAGGGCGTTTGGCCCCTTTGTCAAAGATAAGGTGAGTGAGAGTGTTTGGACTTGTTTCTATATCTTCTGATCTGTTCCATTGGTCCTCAAGTCTGTTTTTTTTTTTCCTCCAGTACCATGCTGTTTGTATTACAGTAGGTTGTAATATAATTTCAGGTCAGGGATTGTGATGGCCCGTGCTTTGCTTTTGTTGCCCAGAATTGCTTTTGGTATTCTAGGTTTCTTCTGGCTCTCAAAAAATACCTCACTGTACTTGCAGTAAGATGCCATATTTCTTGATGCACGACTTTTCTGTTTATTTTACAGTGGAAGATTGACGATAAGCCTGTAAAAATTGACAAATGGGACGGATCAGCTGTGAAAAACTCTTTGGATGATTCTGCCAAAAAGGTACTTTCCTGAGGGGTGGTCCATCAGCATGTATGCAGATGACAGATTATCTTCCTGGGGATCTTTTTCTTCTGTTACTGTACTTGGAGTGACCTTAGTTTTCAGTGCTAGAAATTGAACTAAATGGCAGTTTATAATATTTTCTCAGAATAAGCAGGAGGAAGTATGTTAAAATAGAAATGCAGGCTACCTCAAGAAAGTTGACATTAATTAGTGTAGAGTACAAAAGGTTAGAAAGGATAGAATACTCATGTGTGTTTAGTAATCTTTCCCTTTGAAAAAGGAAAAGAAAATTTTAGCTGTATCCTATGGGAAAAGTTGAGGGCTTAAAAAAATTTTGCATAAGGAGTTGATGAAATATTTCTCTGAGCTCCTTTATTAACAGTTTGAGTCTTTACTTAGAGTCATAAAATACCAACTGGAGAGAACTGTTTGTCCACTTATATAATTCTTAATATCACTTTTTATCATAGAAATCAAGGATACCAGCAGGTATAGGAAAGAAGCATTCCTCTTAGCTTGATTCCTTGTTCTTCTCTCTAGGTACTTCTGGAAAAGTACAAATATGTGGAGAATTTTGGTCTAATCGACGGTCGTCTCACCATCTGTACCATCTCCTGTTTCTTTGCCATAGTGGCTTTGATTTGGGATTATATGCATCCCTTTCCAGAGTCCAAGCCAGTTTTGGCTTTGTGTGTTATATCATATCCTTTATGGTTAGGTTTTCTCATACTTTTTTGAAATTTCTACTGATACTTCTTCCCACAGAAACTCATTTTAGGGTCTGCTGCTGTTAGAATTTAACATTATGAACTGTAGGCATCTAACTTAATGTAGTGTCATTGATATTTTACATTTAATGTGTTTTTTTAAAATCTGTGATTCACTTTAGTTACTGTAGTGTTATTGTAATACGAGCACTTAATAACAAAACACATAGTGTTGTTGAGACCTGGCCCTTCTCACTTCTAGCCCAGAACTTTTCCCATTTGACCAGGCTGCTTGAAGCCACTCATTCTGCAGTATTAGAAAAGCATTGGAATTTGAAGATTCAGATCTGTATCAAGCTTCCTCGAAGCTGAGGAGCTGGAGCATAAGTTGAAGGCTTGGCTTATATTACAGTAGAATTAAGAACTTCTTTGGGAGCTATAGAGCATGGGTTTGAAATCAAAGATGTTTGTGGCCCTGTGCCAACTTTTTTGAGACTCTTAAAATATAAATATGGGTAATACACATTCAGAAGGATCACAAAGATTAAATGAGGCATTTTATAATTCGTTTGATGTAATACAGAGTTCCCAACTTAAAATATTTCAACTTAAGATTTTTCAACCTTATGGTGGTATGAAAGAGTATGGCATACCATCATTCTGTCCTTTACTTTTAGTATCGTGTTCAATAAAGTATATAGATACTCGGCACATTGTTATAAAATAGGCTTTGTCTTAGGTGATTTTGCAGTTGTAGGCTAATGTAAGTATTCTGACACATTCAAGTTGGGCTAGGCTAAGCTGTGACATTTGATAGGTTAGGTGTATTAAAAATGAATTTCAAGTACATAATCCCATTGCAAGTTGAGAAGAATTTCCTCTTTTTATGGTAAATGTAGAATCATGATTTTCACTTAACCTAACTTGGTTATTTCTGAAAAAGTTGAATACAAAGAATTTACCTTATTACTCTTATTACAAAAGTAAGTTTTTTTGTTACTAGTCCATTTGTGCATACCATATACTTTATACATTCTGCCCTACACTTAATTTTCAAGAAATGTAAATGGATATCTTTCCATATTAGTACGTACCTCTCTGCTTCATTTGTAATAGTTGTATTGTGCTAGTGAATGTCTGCTATGTGCCAACACTGTTAAGAGTGGCTTAAAACAAATCATTAAACCATGTAGCCATAAGAAATTCTACCTTTAGAAGCAGTTAGCAAGCCATCTAATAAAGCAGATCCTGATGAAAAATAGTACTATCCAAATTAGTGCCAAGTCATAGTCCCCATAATTGGCACCAAGTGATCCCTAACTCCTTTCAGTTATAACGTTAATCTTCTCAATTTCAAAATTTTCCACTGTTAAGGCAATTCAGAAGGATATGCCATAGGTTCTAGAGATGGTTCCAAAGAAGTTTGAACAATGACAGCATCATTATCATAAACCTGTGATCTTCCAGGAGAACTACTTTATTACTACTTTGGTTATATTTGTTTAAAACAAAACAAGATCTTGTAATTACATTAGTTTTATGTGTAATAGTAGTGACTGCCATTATAAATGCCTTCTTTGTGCTGGACACTATATGTAAGCCTCATAACAATTCTAAAATGTCAGTATCATCCCCATTTAGAGTTGAGATTTGAAGAAAGTAATTGTCAGGTTTCACTGGTTAAAGGCCAAGATTTGAATCTAGGATTTTCTCACTCTAAAGTCCATATGCTTTATACTATACTTTCCTGTCTCTCTTTTTTATTTTTTCCTGTTTCTCTTATTAATAAAATTTAAGTGACACAGTGTACATAAACTCCTAGATCAGTTTGTGGCTCAGATAGGTAGTTAATACTGTCAACCGAATGTAGTAAATATGTACTAATACAGGAAGTAATGGATCTTGTAGTAAACAATTTCAAAGTCAGTTTTCCTCTAATGACCCTTGAAATTGGTTGAATATGGCCAAGTCTACTGTGATTATTGTGTTTTTTAAGTAGAGAAATTATCACAAGTTGTAACAAAAATTTGACAGATAGTAACAGGATCTTCTTGTATCTGTTGTCCTTGAGCATAAAAGATGAGAGCTAGTTTGTGCCCTGTGCCTTTTTTCTTCCTTTTAGAAGTGTTTGAAGAATTAACTAGAAACAGTCTTGCTTTTCTTGGTGCATAGACATAAAGATGAAAATGAAATAGCTAAATTTTTAGTATTTTTATAGGAGCACAGAACTGACCATTTTTTTTAGGACTATCATGGAAGTTTTCATGGCTCTTACGTGTCAGTTTGATACTTCTGTTTTGTTTGCATGTTTGTGTGTTTTCACCTTAATTTTATTTGAACCTATTTTGTGATGATGGGAATTCTGACCATTTATACCTCATATAAGGAGAAGAGCATCTTTCTTGTGGCTCACAGGAAAGATCCTACAGGGATGGATCCTGATGATATTTGGCAGCTGTCTTCTAGTCTCAAAAGGTAATGATTGTTCTTGCAGATTCTTAAATCCTGCTGTTGGATTTGGGGGTGGGGGTCGTTATTAACAGCAGATTGTTGTGTGCCTATTTTGTACAGATCAGAGTGTTAGTCGTGTAAAATGAGAAAAGGTATGAATTATTTTGAAGGTTTATCCTAGCGCTGTAGTTATGAGATTGCATTATCACAGAGATGTTCTGAGGAAGAACCTTGAGAGAAAGTGGTACTTTGGTAGAAGAATGAAGAATGACTTTCTTCTTCCTTGTGGCCAAAGGTACATGTAAGGTCAAAGGTACATGTAAGGTGGATCATCTTTAAAGAATCCCTATTAACCTTCAGTGTCTTGTGTGATTCTGACTGCACTTTCAGTGTGGTCAAGAAAAAGTGCAATCTAGAGTCAGTTTCTGACTGATAATGGATATAACTTTGTGCAGCTGACTCAGAATTGTTTGTAGGTACCTAGGACTAGGTTTATGTTCCAGCCCAGTCTGTTCCTAGTTACGTGACTTTCGGTATATCATGTAAATTATCTGAATTTTAAGGGGCTGGGGATGTAGCTCAGTAGTAGAGCCCTTGCCCTAGCATGCGCAGGACCCCAGGGTCAATCCCCAGTGCTGCCAAAAAACAACAAAAAAGACTCCTTATTGTTATTGGGAACATGAGATGCCAGTTGCAATACAGCAAACATCTGTTGAGCATTTACTGTATATTGGGTATTGTGCTTAATGCATTATCCCATTTAAACCTTAAAATACTGATTTATAGATAAGAACACAGACCCAGAATGTTGAATTAATTCTTGTAGGCCCAAATAGCTCAACAGTGATAGAGTAGAAATTCCAGTCCAAATTTGAGCCCAGAATTCATGTTCTTAGTCATGAACTAAAAACACATGGTATACTTCCTACAGTGTAGTAGGCACCAGTAATTATTCATCTATGTGAAGAATTAAATGAGTGAACAGAACTCCACTTTCTGTTCTTCAAGCAGTCCTTGTGCACTTGTTCCCTCTGCCTGGAATATACTTTGCTCAGATAACTTGTTCTCTTTATTAAGGGTTCTGCTTAAGCATTTACTTAGTGAAGTCTTTCCTGTTTACCATATGTTAAAAAACATATTTCTTGTTGTGTGTTTCCTCACAGATGCTAAAATGAAGGTCACAAAAGTCAAGCATTTGTTTTTGTCATTGCTTGCTTTTTTTTTTTTTTTTTTTTGAGACAGGGTCTCTCTATGTAGTTAAGGCTGGTTTTGATGTACTATGTAGTCCAGGCTGGCCTTGAACTCACAGTGATCCTCTTGCCTCAGCTTTCCAAGTTTTGTATTACAGGCACACACCACCACACCCAGCTGGCCATTGCTTAATATCTAAAACTGCCAACCCATAAAGGGTGGAGCTCAGTAAATACTTGAATTAATCAGAAACTTTCTAAAATGCATCAGATCACAATTCCTGAAATGTCCTGCCATCAGAGCAGTATAACTGCCAATTAAACTGGGCTCAGAAATACAAAAATTACTGTTACGACAATTAGCAGTAAGTGGTCTGACATTGAGAAAATTCCTTGAGGTGTCAAAAATAGTTCAGGGACCTTCAGTACTAGTCATCTAAGTTGGAAGTTACTCTCTAGACCAAAAATTTATTCAGGGGCTGTTATTTTTTGAACACTAGTTAATGCTCAAAAACCATTCCAACCAAAAAAAAAAAAAAACCATTCCATCCATAATAGTAATCTTAAAAGTAAGTAGAAGCTTTCCCATTTTAAACAGGCTGAAATAGCTCAAGGTACTGCTTTTCTAAAGACAATATTTGCACAATAATCCACTGAATATGCCCTCATAAATGGTCATAGAAACAGGTGGTGAGAGGATGTCAGCCTCCCAGAAGTTGGTGTCATTAAATGCTCTTGAATGGGTAGAAATAGTAAAGGTCTTTAAGGTACCTTAGGGTGTCGGTAAGGAATCTCTGGCGTTCATGTAGTAAAGATGAGGGTATTGGGTCTGGTTGTCAGAGTGGAACCTGGGAACTCAATTGTTTACAGATCATAAGGGCTAACGCAGCCTGGAATTGGGGATCTTCCTTGAAGGCAATGGTTCTTCATTCATAAAATTATGATTGCCTGTTAAGTGCTGAGCCAAGAATAGAAAACAAGACAAAAATCCTTATTCTGAAGTACCCCCTAGTCCAGCGAATAATACAGACACAAATTTCATTTCAGTAATATTTCGTGGATAGCATGGGAGCCTGTCAATAGACTTGGCATGTAATAGGTGTCCAGTGTTTGATTTAAATATTGATTTTTGGTGCTGTGGAAGATGAAGGAGACACATGTGAGCCAGATTGGGAGGACATTTTTAGAAAAGTTTTATGTCCAAGTATATTGTTAACAAACAGGAACTAGTCAGGTGAGATAGGAAAGAAGAGAAAGATCCTACTAGAAAGATCCTTCTGGCATGACAAGTGCCAAGTCCAGAGGTGAAAGAAGGTCTATGCAACTTAGCAGTCTGTGACAAGGTAGGAGAGGTGTGCTGTAATTAAAGCAGGAAAAAGGTGTTAACACTTAAGAATTGGAATTGTTTTTCAAAGGCAGTTAGAACCCCGAGTGGTTGTTTTTCAAAAAATATGTGTGTTCTGTATATCCCTGGTGCCCAGCTTATTCCAGTCCTTTGGAAACACTTGGTGCTGTATTGTTACTGGTTGAATCTCTGTTTGGTTTTTGATTTGTGATCTTTACTCTGCTGCTTAGGTTTGATGACAAGTACACCCTGAAGCTGACCTTCATCAGTGGGAGAACAAAGCAGCAGCGGGAAGCTGAATTCACCAAGTCCATTGCTAAGTTTTTTGACCATAGCGGGACACTGGTCATGGACGCATATGAACCTGAAATATCCAGGCTCCATGACAGTCTTGCTACAGAAAGAAAAACAAAATAGCCCATATTAAAAGCAGCCATCTTTCTGCTAGATCTGGCTGAATTACTGGGTGGGTGGGGTAAAGAAACAGAATTTAAAATGAGTAAAGTAAGAAATTGTTAAAAATGTCCCTTTTTGTCTTGAAATTTTAGTCCATTCTGGATAAATAGAATTTTCTAGCACAGATGTGAGAAGTTGTAATTCTGATGTCTAGCTGTAGCTTCCTTAGTCTGCTGATTGTGTTGTTTTCATTTGCTTTCTGGAAAGGCATTTTTGCTGGAAGCTATCTAGATTTTTCTTTCATACCTAGCACTACTTTACATAGTATAGCTTTGTGCCATGCAACATTTGAAGACTCAGTTTTTAAAAATTTTTAACCTGTAGCTAACTTTGTGTTAATTTCTGTTTCAACAACTGTTTACATGAAGATTCAGGATACAACTTGTGTATGACAGCTTTCTGTTACCACACCATTTTTGTGGGTGTGTGTATGTCTGACTTGGGGAAAATTTTTTTAAAAAGCTTTTCGATTTGTTTAAAACAGATTTGCCTGTCACATTTTGTGCACTTAACCAATTAAAGAAACAAGTGGCATTTTTAATTTTGTATTGTCTGTTTTCCACTAATATATCCCTGTTGATTTGTTTGTGCCCTTTATTAACTACCATTTTCTAAAATTTTTTTTCAATAAAAGGAAAGAAGATGTGAAAAAATGGAGTCATAGTCTTGATGGAAGGAACAGAGCAGCAGGTGTTAACAATTTTACTATTACTATAGGATTCTTTAGTTTCTAGGCTGCTTCACTATTCAGAGGCCCCCTGAGAACCTTAGCTACAGACTCTTAATACCACTCAGTACTTGATTTCTACTCCATACTTTACATATATTAACTCATTAATGCTCACAGCAACTCTAAGAGGTAGGTGCTGTGATTATGCCCATTTTACAGATGAGGAAGCTGAGACACAAAAGTTGAATAACCTGTTACATAGCTAATGCTAGAGCAGGGAGTTAAACATAGGTAGTCTAACTCCAGAGTCTGTGTTCCTGCAGGCAATGCTGCAGCACCTTTTCTACTATTTTCCCAGGCTTATGAGAGAAGAACTGAGCACTTACCCAGATCCTGTGCCCTTTAGGAGTATTGTCCCTCCAGCCCTACCAGAGTACAATTCTAGCTGAGCCTAATATCTAAAACTATTCAGCTTATAAAAAAATTACCCTTACACCATTTTGTTTTGGACTTGGGAATGCTGCCCTGTGTAGCGTCACCTGGTGGAAGATTGTCTAGCCACACTGGACCGTTGGATTCTGTACTATACTCTTTACTCCTGTATCCCTTGGATAAGTCATGGAATTCTCTGAGCTTCTAGTTTCTTTCTTTTTTTTAAGTGATAGTTCTAATTCTGTGAACTACTTAAAACTTTTAAAAGTGTGTAATTAGATAATTTTACAATGGAAGAATTACTATCAGATGCAAGTTTCAAGGCTTGTGGATATAGACAGTGAAACAGTGAATAATACCCTCCATTATGACTGCTTGGAGTTCTTTGATACCTGCTGTACCTTTCTCTTTATATATACAAAGTTTTTGAATAAAAATTCTAATTTTGTTTTTATATGTCCCATAATTTTTTTTTTCCTTTTTGAGATGGGGCTTCCGTTATGTTGTCAGGCTAATCTTGAATTCACGTAGTGAAGTGAGCCCCCTGCTTCACCCCCCAGAATAGCTGGAATTGTCAGCACATGCCACTGTGTTAGCTTAGTAATTTGATTTTAAAACATTTCTTAGGTACTTTTCCTGTCTATCTAGGTAAAATCATTTTAATAGCTGCATAATATTCCATAGTACAAATGTTTTTATTTCAACTTTTTATTTTTTTATTTTTACCAAGAACATGTATTGGTACATTGTATACATAGATCATAATCAACATGGTTATTTTGTACCTGTACATGATATTATCTTGGTTTTCCACCCTGTTCCCCTCTCCTCCCTTCCCTATTTGTAACAGGTTTATTTACATTTTTCCATTTTTTCCCTTTCTTCTTACCTTTTAACTTTCCTCCTTTTTCCCCCTTTTCCCTGTCTAGTTCTCCTCTCTTTTGAATACTTTTTTAAATATAATATCTATTATATCTCTTTGTCCTTATTTAGATTTATGCTTTCTCATATCAGAGAAACAATTTGATGTGTACTGATGAGTGTCTGATTTATTTCACTCAAGAGTATGTTCTCAAGATGCAACTATTTACCTACAGATGTCTCTAGTTTATCCTTTTTTATGGTAGAGTAGTACTCCATTGTGTAGAAAAATCACATCTTAAGCCATTCATTAGTTGTTGGATATTTAGGTTGGTTCCAAGACTTAGCTATTACAAATTGTGTTGCTATGAACATGGTTGTGCATATATCACTGTGATAACAATAATTTTAATTCTTCTGGAAAGATACCAAGCAGAGGAATAGCTGGGTCAAATGAAACCTCTAGTTGTAGTTTTCTGAGGAATCTCCACACTGATTTCCACAGTGGTTGGACCAGTTTACATTCCCACCAAGAGTGGAGGAGGGTTCCTTTATCCCCCCGCAGCCCCACCAGCACTTGTTATTGGTTGATTTCTTGATAATAGCTATTCTTTCTGGAGTGAGATGGTATCTTAGCGTTGTTTTGATCTGCATCTCTCGAATGACCAATGATGTTAAACACTTTTTCATATATTTATGTGCTATTTTTATTTCTTCATCTGAGAAATGTTTATTCATTTCACATGCCCATTTTTGGATAGGGTCTTTAAATTTGGAGATGAGGTATTTGAGTGTGTTTGGAGTTGTTTCTGCATCTTCTAGCCTGTTCCATTGGTCTTCGGGTCTGTCTTTGTGCCAATACCATGCTGTTTTTATCACAGAAGCTTTATAGTATAATTTTCAAGTCAGGGACTCTGTTGCCCCCTGCCTTATTCCTGTTGCCCAGAATTGTTTTTGCTATTCTTGGTCTCTTCTGGTTCCAGATAAATTTCATGATTGCCTTTTCTAATTCTGTGAAGTATGTTATTGGTATTTTAATTGGAATTGCATTAAATCTGTATAGTAATTTAGGAAGTATAGCCATTTTTTCTATGTTGGTTCTTCCTACCCATGAACATGGGATATATTTCCAATGTCTGAAATCCCTTTCAATTTCCTTTTTTAGAGTACTGTAGTTTTCAATGAAAAGATCTTTTACTTGTTAGATAGATTCCTAAGTATTTCATTTTTTGGATGCAATTGTGAAAGGAATATCTTCTGTTATTTCTTTCTCAGTGTCAACTTTTTTTATAGATAATAAATTGATAGTTTTTTTTAAGTTTTTAAAAAATTTATTAGTACGTGTTTGCAGTTCATGCAGTTTACAGTCATTTTGGGGAGTAGTTACATGCACATATTTCAGCTTTTTTTCCCTAATCTTCTTCCCCTTCCCTCCCTCTCCCTGTTCTTCCTCTGAATCCCCTATCACCTTTTACATACTTACTGATATTATGTGCCTTAGCTTATGTTATGGTGTATGTTTACATCAGTTGGAATTACTAGGATCCTGTATATGGCACAACTTTATTCCTCTCACTTCCCCTTCCCCTCGACCTCATCCCTCATCCTTGTTTCCTTGGACTACTTCCCTGTTGGATGAGATCTGTCCCCTTGTCCATTTCTATCCATCCTTTATCATTTTCTTTGCTTGTACTTTGCCTCACTCAAATGAGAGATGCCGTACAGTGTTTAAGCTTGTGTGTCTGATTTATTTCACTTAGTATATTTTCCAGGTGCATCCATTTTCCTACACATGCCTCAAATTTGTCATTCTTTATACTGCAGTAGTATCCATTATATATAGATACCACATTTTTGTTTATCCAGTCATCCGTTGATGGATATAGAGTTTGCTTCCAGGATTTAGCTGTTATGAATTGCGCTGCTAAAAGCATTGGTATGCATGTATTGCTGTAGTATGATGACTTAAGCTCTTTGATCAAGATACCTAGCAGAGGAATATTTGGGTTGTAAGGAATTTCTAATTTCAGTTCTTTGAGAAATCTCCATACTGATTTCCATAATGGGTATACTAGTTTGCATTCCCACCAGCAATGCAGGAAGATTCCTTTTTCGCCACAGCCATGCCAGCATTTGGTATCGTGTGATTTCCGAATGATTGCCATTTTTAATGGAGTAAGGTGGACTCTTAACATTGCTTTAATTTGCATTTCTTTAATGGCTAGAGATGTTGAACATTTTTTCATATATTTGTTAACTAATTGTATTTCTTCCTCTGTAAAGTGTCTGCTCATTTCTCTAGCCCATTTCTTGACTGGGTCTTTAAATTTAGGTGGTTTAATTTTTTCTAGTTCTTTCATATATTCTCGATATTAGTCCTCTGTCTGAGGAGTAGCTGGCAAAATATCTTTCCCATTCTGTAGGTTTTCTCTTCACTCTGCTGAGTGAAATTCTTTACTGTACAAAGCCTTTTAGTCTGATATAGTCCCATTTGTTAATTCTTGCTGCTGTTGTGCAGGCAGTTGAGGTTTTGTTTAGAAAATTCTTTCCTACACCTCTGTCTTCAAGTGTTTTACCTATTTTTATCTTCCAGAAAGTTTAATGTTTCTTTTTTAGTGTTTAGATATTTGATCTATTTTGATTTTAATTTAGTACATGGTGAGAGATAAGAGTCCAGTTTTGTTCTTCTACAAACAGATAACCAGTTTTCCCAGCACCACTTATTGAACAAGCTATTTTTCCTCCAGTGTATGCTTTTGGACTCTTTGTCAAAGATCAAATTATGTCTGGTGTGGTTTCTCTATCCTCTCTTCTGTTCCCTTGATCCATGTGTCTTGGTTTTGCTCCAGTACCATGGCCTTATGCACTGGTGACACAGTTTCTTATCACATGATTGCCTGGAGGCTCAAGCTTCAAGACTGGCACACTTTAAGACCGCTGAGTTCCTGTGCCTGAGTCAGCTCGTGCATCTATGGAGTAGTCACTTTTAGATGCTATTGGACTGCTCCTTGCCCTCCATAGTAGGTCTGCAGCACTCTTTCCACCAGGAAACCCATCAAATTAGCCGCTCTTCTCAACTCTTCACACCTGCCTCTGATCAGATTGACTTAAGTCTTCAACATAGAGGACCACAAAGGAGAAGGGAAACATTACTAATGTTTTCCATTATTAGCCAGTTTCAGCTGCTAAGATGTATTTCATGTTTACAGTGCTTTTAATGTGTGTCTGTGATGGGAAAGGAAAATTAAAACAACCTGTGTGTGGAGCCACCAAACTAATTTAGTGAACTGCTGTCTTATGATTTTTACATCAAAGTGTGTTACTAATAGCCACTATATACATTTAATTGAATTGAGAATGCTTTTAAATCTGTCATTCAAGACAGTGCACATAGGTGTAGTCTAGCAGAAACACTATAGAATCCCAATAGGAAAAGTATAAATATTTCTAGAAACGTGCATAAATATATATTTCTAGAAACAATACTTTTTGTTTCAGAACTTAGGGAGTGGAAAAGATACAAAGTCTCCCTTTGTATAAACATAAGTCCTATGTGCTTCCTCAGTTGAGAGTTCTTTGACCAACTTTCTCCAGTTTATCTTCACCACTGCTAAACTCTGCCTCGCACCGTAAGCCTGGTCTCCATGACAGAATCATCAAAGCTGCTAATGTTACAGTAATACTAATTTTTGGCAGCCTATTTTCTTATTAAATAGACTATTCTTAACCCAACTGAAAACACATATGTTAAGGTGATTCCTAAGGTCCACAGCCCCTAACAAGCATTTGTAATATTTTGTGCCATGAGTTTTGTTTTTCTTGACATTCTGGTGTTATCTATGACCCATTTCTCAGAATGTTTTGAGTGCTTGAATATAATATTGCCAGTTATTGAGGAATTTGGGAGGTACTTGGAAGTTCTGAGGAGTGGAAGAGCGGTTCAAAGATAGTTGTTCAAAAAGTTCCCTGGTTGTTGCTTACTCTCCCTTAGTTGGAAGGACTTCCTGGTAATTACCCTCATTTCTACCTCCATTTTAACTACTGGTACTAATATTCTTTCTCAGTGAGTAGCAGGTTCTTCTTTTAAACAATTCCAGAGATGTACACTTACATGAGCCTGAAAGAAGGGAAATTACTTTCTGCTTTGGGCAGAAACCAGGTAAAATGTTCTAACTTTGGCTGATTTGCTTGGGAAGTGGAGGATTCAGGGAGCATAATGCTTGTTAGGGAAGAATAGCATTTGTTGAAGTGTCTTAACAGCTGGCTCCCTTCTA
Source organism: Hystrix cristata (assembly GCA_004026905.1). Taxonomy (NCBI): domain Eukaryota; kingdom Metazoa; phylum Chordata; class Mammalia; order Rodentia; family Hystricidae; genus Hystrix; species Hystrix cristata. The sequence continues at coordinate 37,796 of PVJO010009143.1, forward strand.
TAATCTCTCATGTCAACCTTACATTTGTGCAGACACAACAGGAAATATCTTAGAATGTTTGGCAGTGGGTTGTTGCTGCTCTAAAGGGACTTTGGTCCTTACAAGATGTCTCTGTGATAAACTCTTCTGGGAAACCAGAAGGTGAGGATTGAGTAGTATTCAGGCTTTAGTGGCCTAGATGTGGTTTATAATTCTGTCAAAGGTGATCCGCAGGAGAGACAGGGAGTCTGCATGCTCCTGCTTTGTGTGAAAGCAAGACTCTGACAACTCTTCTGGGCCATTCCTCAATTTGTTTTGGCAGTAAGCTACCCTGAGATCAACGTGTTTTTAATTTCTCACTACAAAAGGCTTGAATTCCACATATTCAGGGTCTGCATACAGAGGCATCCATCTGTGTCTACCCTGCAGCACTTTTGTGAGTAGGAGTCTTGGGGAACTGGTGCGAAACATCATGCTTGTGGTACTATAAGTAATAAAGTTCATTTCTGATTCTGGAGTCTCATATCTTCTGTCAACATACATGACAGGTAACTTGTTAGTTTTTCAGTAGGATAAAATTCTAGATCTTTCATGGACTGAAAGCTTTAGTAACAAGGGTGGACTCCTAAAGATAAAGTTTTCAAGAAAAGGCAAGGTTCTTCATGGGCCACTTGAGGGGATATGAGAAAATTCCCTGGGATCTGGTAGCAAATGCTGTCAAGTGAAGGAGAGGTTAGTGTAAGAGGCCCCCATTGTCCTACCTCTTATTTTGAAGCTAAGCAGCAAGAGGTAGGACTGAAACATGCTGTTCAAATAGTAGATTGTTGCTCAGTGTCTGGGCAGGAGGTGGTAAAGATGTTCTGGCAATGAAGCAGCAAGCCCCTGGCCCCAGCTGAAAGGTAGTGTGACTGTGGCTAATGAGTACAGGTTTCTCCAAATGTGAAATAAATGATGGTTCTTTTAGTAGACCAAGAACTTAAGGTGTTTGTTGAGTCTGAGCAGGTAGCTACTTGAATTAAGTAAATACATGACCTTGCCAACTGTCACAAAGCCATTCTTCTGCTTCCCTGATCTCTTTCTCCTACTTTTGGGGAGTAAGTTGTATATTTTGGGAAAGAGAGAAACTCCCCTTTTATAGCTTTGTTGAATACAGGTGTCTAAGTCACCATGCTCCTCGGTCCCATGGGAGTGGGGAACCGTGTGCTTCAGGATTAAAAAAAATACCAGTAACCATGGAGCAGATGCACAGTGGCATACAGGGGAGCAAAATGCAAATTAAAAACAACCTCTCAGGCCTGCATACTTTGCTTCAGCTACAGAAGAGAAGAGGTAGCACTGACCCTTAGTGAAAGATTCAAAAGGAGAAAAAGGCCTTCCCATTAACCTGTCCCCTATGAGCCAGCCCCTCCTATCTCTGGATGTTCCTACACACCTGGCTAGAACATAGCATTTCTTGGTGGCTGTGGCCTCCAATGTGCTATCTTAAACTGCTTGGTTTGGGTTCCCATAGGGGAGAGAAATACCTGAATTCAACTGAAAGAGTATTTTTTTAAGTTTTTGGCAAATCTGTGATGGGAAAGGAAAATTAAAACAACCTGTGCATGGAGTCACTAAACTAACTTAATGTACTGCTGTTTTATGACTTTTACATCAAAATGTTACTAATATGAACTCTATATAATTAATTGAATTGAGAATGCTTTTAAATCTCCCATTCAGAGACAGTGCACATAGAGAGGTGTAGTCTAGCAGAAAAAAATGTAAAATCCCACAGGAAAAGAATTACAGCCTTAGTTAAAAACTCAGTCACTCCTGAGTTTGTACTCAGGCCTTCCCCAGTACAACAGTGCATGGCGGCTCAAGTAATCAAGTACTCTGGGAGGTTAAGACAGAAGGATCACAAGTTCAAATCCAGCTGGGCAATTCAGTGATTTAACAAGACCATGTCTCAAAAAGTAAAAAGGGACTGGGAATGTAACAGTGTGAAGGCCCTGGGTTTAGCCCCTGGTACTGTCAAGAACAAAGAGGAGAGGGGAAGGGAATGGGGGTAGGAGGAGAAACGATTACACATTTAGAGAAAACTTATTGCCCGCTCTGCTCTCTGAAACTCTCCCTGGCTTGGTGGGGCCCTTGAGCATCTCCAGCCAAATACCTGGGTCTGATTCGGTAATGGTCCAGCTAGGTTAAAAGCTGTAACTGTCCAGTGACAATTCCAGAAGATTAGCTGTAATCAGGATGCATTAACAGAATGGGCTGGATTAAAAGCTACTGTCTTTGCCTTAGACAATATTCCTAGGAACCAGACACATTTTATTTTTATTGATTTAGACTATTGCCAGTGACTTAATCTTGTAAGCTGACACTTGGAGGACTAAAGACTGTCAAATTAAAGACACTCCTCTTTGGGTCCACGAACTAGAAATGAATTTCAGTAGTTAACTGAGCATCAGAGTCACTCATGTAGACGTCCACAGTGAGGCCTCATTCTCAGAGGCAGACTCCTGAGACAGGGATTTGAATTCAAGTAGTATATTTGGGAGATGCAGGGAGCACCTTAAGGAAGTAAGAGAGTGAAATAGGAAAGAGAAAGTCAAAGTAGACCCAATTCCAATCTCACCTTTTCAAAGCCTAAAAAGTGTGTAAAATAAGAGATAAAAAACAAAATTAGGCCATAACAGGTTAAGAAACTGGAGAGACAGGACAGCACAGAGAAAGGAACAAAGTAGTCTATAAGGCTCACCCTGGCTCCTGGGAAGGGGGTGACCTGTCTCTGCCAACACAAGGTAAGCCCAGAGAGGGACAGACAGCAGCTCTGTGGAGAAGCAGTGGGACTGGCCAGCAGTGCTGGCCCTGAGAGAAGCCCATGGCTGTTGTAAACTGCAAAAACAGTGTGGTATTTTTTCCTGAAAGTGACTCCTGCATGACAGGCTAGAGTTGGAGAAAACAATCTAGTGCATAACCTGCCATATTTGAGAGGGTTTGACCAGGGGCCATTTTGGGAAGGGGATGTTTGGACTGAGTTGCAGTGCAGCTATGTATATTCCAGAGTTTCCGGTGTCACCCTGCTATGATGACTAGGTGGGAGACATCCACGGGGGACAGTTGTGGAAAGGGGGTGTGTTGGACAAAGACCCACCTGAGAACTTTGAGCCTTGCTCTGTGGTGAAAAACCAGGCCAGTTCGGTGTGACTTCCGAAGAGGGCTGGATCTGAAAGTGTTGGTATGAAGTCCAACAGACTGCTTGACAGCACCCATCTACCTCCACTGCCTACATCAGCACAAAACTTAAGGATCTGCTGGCTTTCCTCATCTAGCAAGGTGAGCAAGGGTATGACTCCACTGGGATAGTTGCCACAGCCTGGAGTGTATAGACAGAGGGGCGTCTGGAGGAGAGTGCACCTCACAAACCTACAGACAGAAGCTAGGGCAAGAATCATCATTTCAATAGACACAGAAAAAGCATTTGACAAAATCCAACATCCATTCACGGTAAGAACCTGAAAAAAAATAGGTAGAGAAGGTCTTTATCTCAATCTGATAAAAGCTGTCTATGACAAACCAATGGCCAATATCATGTTAAATGGAGAGAATCTTAAGGCTTCTCCTCTAAAATCAGTAATAAGAAAAGGCTGTCCACTGTCATGGCTCTTGTTCAATGTAGCTGTCAAAACATTAGCCAGAGCAATTAGATGGGAGAAAGAAAAGAGATATAGATAGGAAAAGAAGTTAAATTATCATTATATGTAGATGACATGATCCTCTATCTCGAAGACCCCAAAAACTCCACCAAAAGATTCCTAGAATTAATAACCAAATTCAGTAGCATAGCAGGATAAAGTTAACACTCAAAAATCAATAGTGTTCCTGTACACTAATAATAAACTCACTAAGAGAGAAATTAGGGAAACAATACCTTTCACAATAGTATCAAGAAAAATGAAACACCTTGGAAATTAACCTAACCAAAGAAGTGAAAGACCTCTACAATGAAAACTACATTACTCTGAAAAAGGGAATTGAAGAGGACATCAGAAAATGGAAATATATGTCCTGTCCTTGGATAGGCAGAATGAATATAGTCAAAATGGCCACACTTCCGATACTATTCCACAGATTTAACACAGTGCCAATCACAATACTAGTAGCATTCCTCACAGAACTAAAGAAAGCAATTCTAAAATTCATAAGGAACCCAAAGAGATCTAGAATAGCAAAAGTAATTCTGGGCAGCAAGGGCAAAGCAGGGGGCGTGACAATCCCAAACTTCAAGCTATACTACAAAGCTACAATGATAAACCAGCACACCAATGGCAAAACAACAGGAACGAAACAAAAAAACTCAAAAAAAAAAAAAAACACTTGTGGATCGATGGAATAGAACAGAGGATGCAAAAACACCTCCAAGCACACTTAGCTACCTTACCTTGGACAAAAGAGCCAGATACTTTTACTGAAGGAAATATAACCTCTTTAACATATGGTGCTGGGAAAACTGCCCATCCACATGCTGTGAATATTGAACCTAGACCTACATCTCTCAGCATGCACTAAATTAAAATCTAAATGGTTCAAAGATCTAAATATTAATATAGAAACAATCTCCTGGAAGACAAAATAGGTAAAACTCAAAGGCATAGGCAAAGACTTTCTGAACAGAACCCCAGTTGCACAAGAAATAATACCAAGAATCAGCAAATGGGATCACATCGAATTAAAAAGGTTCTGCACAGTGAAGGAAATCACCAACAGAGTAGAGAGACAACCTATAGAATGGGGAAAAATTTCGACAGCTACTCCTCAAACAAAGAACTAATACCTAGAACACATAAAGAACTAAAAAAAATTAGACCCCCAGCTTTAAAGACTCAATCAAAAAATAGACATGTGAAATAGATACTTCTCAGGCGAAGAAGTAAAAATGGCTAATAAATACATGAAAAAAATGTTCAATGTCTCTGGATTCCATGTCACTTCAGAAAGAACTTCTGTCTTCAAGAAATCAAATATTAAATGCTGAGGAGGCTGTGGAGAAAGATGAACCCTTTGTCATTGGTGGTAGTCGATACACTATGCAAGTCAGCACAGAGATTCCTCAAATAACTAAAAATAGAAATTTTGTTTGATCTAGTTATTTCCCTCTAGATATCTTCCTAAAGGAGTTAAAGTAATCATATTACAATGATACATGCCTAACCGTGTATATAGCCCCACAATTCATGATAGCTAAATCTTGGAAGCAGCCTATATATTTTCATCAACAGAAGAATGAATAAAGACCATGTGATATTTATGTAGAATGGAGTACAACTGTGCCATCAAGAAGGATAACTTGAGTTATTTGTAGGACAGTGAGTGCATCTTGAGACCATAATGTTAAATGAAGTAAATCAGACCCATTGTTGAGGAGAAGGGTCATGAAATTTAACTATCTGGGACCTAAGATAAGATTTAGCCCACGCCTTCTGCTTCTGTAACCTTGCTTGCTCTGTAACCTTGCTTGCTTGCTCACTCGCTCCTTGTTTTGGTCAAAAACAAGGTCACATAACTTCTGAGAAAGAAAACATAGGCAAGATACTGCAATTTAGCTCCCCTTTATAAACCTTGGAATTTCTTTGTTCAGGCCCAGGTTTTCAGAGTGCAAACTCTCCTGGGTCCATTGACATCAATAAACCCGAGTTCTCCAACTCTCTGGTGCTTGGTCTCTTGCTGGGCTGTAATACTTTTCTACAGTACCATAAGCTTAAATATTGCATGCTCTCTCCTATATTAGAAACTCAACATATAAGTAAAGTACAAAATAAAAGACAGATGATGGGGGAAAATAAAGAGAAAAAAGTTATTGTAATCCAGTGCTGTGTCCAGTGCTACAGGTTTCAGAAGTCCCTGAAACAAGGGGCTGGGGATTTAGCTCAGTGATTAGAGTGCTTGCCTTGCAAGCACAAGGCCCTGAGTTTGATCCTCAGCACCACAAAAAAAAAAAAAAAAAAAAAAAAAGAAGTCCCTGAAACAGGGGTGAATGCATAAGGAGACAAACTGAGAATTTAGTTAAAGTGGGGAAGCCAGGGGGCACTCTGCTCCGTGAACAACAGAGGCCCTGAGTTCCTTTTGCATCGCCTATTTATTGAGAGAAGTTGCATAGGTAAGTGTTTATTCCAAGAATTAAATCTGTGTAAGCAGTGAGGTACATAGTGCAAGGTGTTTTAATGTATTAGGTCTATCTAGGGCTTATTTCGGAACGATGCAGATTCAACACCCTGTGTATTGGATGTGTCCCATCGGCATGCCAAGTGGAACGACAACAGGTTTTGAGGTTTGCCACTTCCCTCTTCACCCTGTTCTCTGTTCCACCTTCCCTGAACCAGCTGCAACAATCCGGCATGGCCAATGTATCTAAAAGTGTGTCTTACGTTAGTATAATTGTTTCATGTGTTTCCTGTTTTTCAGTCTCTTAGTTTGGATGTTAATCTGTGTTTATGATAATTACCTTCTAAAGACTTTGAAATAAAATCTGATGCTGGCAAAAAATGTGTTATGTACATGTACCAACTCCTCACAACGAAAGTATTGCAACATGTACTAATAAAAAATAAAAACTTTAAAAAATTCTGAAGAAAACAGCTACAGAAAGACTTCATCTTAAGCCAATAAAAGCCATTTTAATGAAACTACTGCCAACATTATGTTAAATGGGGAAAGGCTAAAAGCTTTTCCTCCAAAATCAGGAACAAGACAAGAATGTCCACTATCAGCATTTCTATTCCATATAGTACACAAAACATTAGCCAGAACAATAAGGGGGGGAAAAAAGAAAAGGGATATGTATAGGAAAAGAAGTCAAATTATTATTCACAGGTGACATGATCTTCTATGTCAGCGGTGGTGCAACTATGGCACACGTGCTGCAGCCAGCTGTTTATTACCATTGAAAGCTCTAAAAGGTTTGCCATCCCTGCTCTGTGTAGAAGACCCAAAAAACTCCACTGAAAGACTCCTAGAATTAATAACCAAATTCAACAATGTAGCAGGATACAAATCAACACACAAAAATCAATAGAGTTCTTGTAGACCAATAATGAACTCACTGAGAAAGAAATTAGGAAAACAGTACCACTCACAATAGCATCCAAAAAAAGTTAAATACTTAGGAATCACCCTAACCAAGGAAGAGAAAGTCCTCTACAAGAGAAACTATAATATCCTGAAAAATGGGAATGAAGAGGGCATAAGAAAATGGAAAGATACTTTTGTTCCTGGGTAGGCAGAACAAATATTGTCAAAATAGCCATAATTTCAAAATCGATATACATATTCAACTTCATCCCAATCAAAATACCAATAGCATTCCTCACAAAACTAGAGAAAACAATCCTAAAATTCATACAGAATTAGAAGCTAGGTATAGTGGTGCATACCCTGTAATCACAACACTCAGGAGGCTGAGGTGGAAAGATCACTGCAAGTTTGAGACTAGCCTGTGTTACATTATGAGTTCAAGACCAGCCTGAACTACATAGGGAGATCCTGTCTCAGAAGACCAAAAACTGAACCAAAACAACAAATGGAATCACAAGAGACCCAGAATAGCAACAGCAATTCTGGGCAACAAGAGCAAAATAGGAGGCATCACAAGCCCAGATTTGAGGCTATATTATAAAGCTATTATGATACAAACAGCATGGCACTGGCACAAAACCAGACGTGTGGATCAATGAAACAGAATAGAGCATACAGAAACAACCCCAGGCAGATTCAACTATCTGGTCTTTGACAAAGGGGCCAAAAACATACACTGGAGAAAAAAAAAACAAAACCATACACTGGAAGAAAGATAGTTTCTTTAAACAAATGGTGCTGAGAAAATGGCTATCCTTGTATAGAATATTGAATCAAGACCCATATTTCTCCCTGTGTACTGACCCAAAATAAAAATGGATCAAAGATCTAAATGTTGAAACAGAAACGCTTAATCTGTTGGAATATAAAATAGGTAAAACTCTTAAAGACATGGGCTTAGGCAAGGACTTTCTGAACAGAACTCCAGCTGCCCAAGAAATAACATAAAAAATCAACAAATGGGATTACATCAAATTAAAAAGTTCCTGGATGGCAAAGGAAACAACCAACTTAGTAAGGAGACAACCTATAGAATGGCAAAAAAATTTTGTCAGCTATTCCTTGGACAAAGGACTAATATCTAGACTAGAATTCAAAATATTAGATATGCCAAAATAGGAAAAGCCCAATTTAAAAAATGAATAGGCATTTCTCTGAAGAAGAATTACAAATGGCCAATGAATACATGAAAAAAATGTTCATCTCTGACCATTAGAAAAATACAAGTTAAGACAACACTGAGATTCCATCTTACTCCAGAAAGAATGGCTATCATCAAGAAATCAAATAATAAAAAATGCTCATGAGGCTGCAGGGAAAAAGGAATCCTTAAACATGGTAGGAATGTAAACTAGTACAACCATTGTGAGAATCACTATGGAGATTCCTCAGAAAACTAAAATTAGAAATTCCATTCAACCCCACTATTTCCCTTCTTGGTATCTTCCAAAAGAGTTAAAGTCATCCTATTACAGTGATACATGCCTACTCACGTTTACGCCAGCACAATTCATAATAGCTAAATCTTAGAAGCAGCTTATATGTCCATCAACAGATGAAGATTAAAGAAAATGTGGCATTTATACACAATAGACTATGACTCTGCCATAAAGTAGACTAAACTTCAGTCATTTGTAGGAAAACGGATGCACTTTGAGACCATATTGTGAAGTGAAATAAATCAGACACACAAGCTTAAATATCACAAGGTTCCCTTACCTGGGAAACCCAATATACAAAGTGCAAAATAAAAGACAACAGGGAACAGGGAGATCGGTCTTTTGCAAAAGGGAAGGGGACCAATAGATCAAGGGAAGGTGATGGGAGAGAATGGGAAAAGGATGAAAAAAGAATTAAGATGTGTTGTGGACATGTACCGAGTTCCCACAATGAATGTAATTATGTTTTGCAAACATATACCAATAAATATAAAAATTAAAAACACAAAGAGAAGATAATAAAGGAAACATTATCAAGGAAGTTAACCACGGTGGGCATCTGGCGCTTAATTCTGTTGGAAAGTGGTGTAAAAAGCTTGCTTCAAGACATTCTGACTGGTGGAGTGAAGAAGCTTGTGTGGTTAGATGCCCAGTTATTGCGAGACACTGGTGTAGGGCTGTTGGTGGATGTGGTGTGTTTCCTTAGCATTTCCAGCTGCATTTATAGTTGTCAGGGTAATTCTATGTAGATGTAAATGTCTGACTGCAGCATTATGTTTATGGTGGAAATTTTAATATTAAAATATATGTTATTCTATCATAAATGGTGTTCTATTTTTCCTTTATTTCTCTTATTTCATTAATTTAAAAATATGTATGTGGACATTTATGAACACCATTTCAAGATAGTAAGATGCAGGTATCTATCTAAATATCCTCTCTCTCTCCCTCTCTCTTTTTATCTGTCTATATGGCAGTAATGATAACAGCTGAACAGCTGCTTTGGTTTTTAGGTCACTAGCAATCACTACTAGGTATCTGTGGCTTTTTACCATTCTTGTTTTTCATCTCTTTATTTTCTGTTTCTGGGGGAGTTTCCCTTCCTTTCTACCTCAGCAGCGACCTTTAGAGTGCAAATGATAGGTGATTGCAGACTCCAGTTTTGTGCCTTAGTTGAAATGACAGTCTGAAATCTCTTACAATCAAGTTGTGATAGAAAAGCCCACCTAGCATTAGAAAGAACCAGTTAGGTCACCCTATACCTATAGTTCTCAGCAGGCCAATGATACATTGACCAGGTACCCAACCCAGTTCTCTGAGTCTAGAAAATATAAGAATTTAGAGTCAACCAACAGATAATTCAGTTACCATTCAGGTATTTGAAGTTGGGTTCCCCAGGAAGCAGGTGCTGGATGGAGTTTGGCAAGATGTTTAAAGTATTGGCCTTTAGTCAATACTTTCAAGTATCCACCAACACTATGGAAGGAAGAACAAGCACACAAGTTCAGAGGAAGCTGAGATATGATGCAGGCCTGATGAAATTTTAACTCACTGTATGGGTTGCTGTGAAATGAAGTTGTGCAAGAGAGGCCAGAACTTTATGGTTTCACACTGATTACTTGGTGTTGAAGTACCAGGCAACAGTGCCAACCTGGGAAAGGGCATGGCCTTGGGTGAGACAGCTGCTGCAGCTGAGACAGTCCCTGTAGGTTTGGACAGCTGGTGATCGTCCCTATAGCTGTGGTCACAGGCCTTCACTGAAGGAGGATCTGAGAAATGTGTCCTAGTGCCCATTAGGGAAGCAGAATCGACCCATCCTGGTGGCAGAAACTCAGATTCAAAATGAAACACTGAAAAATGGCTATGAATCATTTTGGTAATTTAGAAATAAAATTATATTTTCTGCATCATCTTGTTGGGGTGAAGTCCTTTTGCCAGCATTTAAAGGGAGGCTAGTGGTGATTTTCTATTTCCTCCTGCATTTATTAATTGGAGTTATATTATATGGAAGACTTATACCTTCTTAATTTATTTATTCAATTATTATTCATATCAATATGGACTTGGTTTTATTTTATTCTATGGGTTGTAATCTAATACTACCAATATTTTCCCATCCATTAAATAGAAGCTCCTCTAAATTGGCTCCTGTGTGAGAAAGCGCTAGCCTTTTGGGAGCTCTTTCTTTATGGCACCACAAGATGTTCCACACTTACCTTGTATTTTTCCCTGTCCCAGCTCTGAATCAATCATTTTCCAGAGGAGTCCTGTTTCCTTTCATCAAAGAATGTTAGAAACCAAGATCTGGGACTTGGTGTTCATTGTTACTTGGAAATATTTTTTTAAAACGTAATACCACTATTAAAAATAACATAAAAACTCACAAAATTGTGAATTGTGAATTGTTCATAAAAAATAACAGTTGTTGAATATCACCTAATATCTGATCAGTGTAAATTTGCATCAATTGTCTCAATGTTTTGGATTTTTTGTTTGTTTGTTTTTGTTTTTTGAGACAGCAGGCCAGTCTTAAACTCACTATGTCCCAGGCAGGCCTCGAACTTGCAGTGATCCTCCTGCCTCAGCCTCCCTAGTGCTGGAATTACAGGTCTATGCCACCATGCCCAGCTTGTCTCAATGTCGTTATAGAGTTGATTTATTCAAACTAGGATCTAAACAAGACTCATAGGTTTTTTAAAATTTGTTTTTTTTTTTTCTAATCTGTACGTTTCCCCACCTTTTTTTCTTTTTTTCCATTTGTTAAGAAACCCCATCATTTTCCTGTAGAACTTCTCATGTTATGGATTTGGCTGATTAAGTCTGGATGGTGTCATTTAACAGGTTTGATTTTTTTGGCAAGAAGATTTCATAGTGGAAGCTACGCAGTTTTTATTGCATCACATCAGGGGCCAAAAAAATATGTAACTCAGCATTTATAAATTGATTGTTTTATGAAGGAGAACTTTTTTCCCCATCAAATGTTTAGTTACCCTGAAATATAGTATGCATAGGAAAAGCAGAACAAAAGCTCGATTGTTTCCTTGGCAGTCTCTGAGTAACCAAAGAGACTTTCCCCCTCCATATGTCAATATAACCCCATGAATTTTAACACTTGGTTTAATTCTTTCCAGCAATTTTTCTTTTTGAGCCTCGAAACTTTCCATAGTTGGCCAGTGGGATCATCTTCAAATTGGCTCTTGTGACATGACCCAAATACTTTTTCGTGGCTTCCTCGCTTCCTGGTAGGACAAGGTACTGTAGGCTGATCGCATACAATTTCTTCCCTAGATGTGAAATCAGCCATTTTCTCACTGAATCATGGTTCCTTTTAGGAGAAAATAGCATTTTGGGGGCACTTTGCTACTGGTACTATTCATGTGTTTTTTTAATTTTAAATTTTAATTTTTATTAGTAATGTACATGTCTGTAGTAAATAATGATTACATCCATTGTGGGGAGTTGGTACATATGAACATTTTAATTCTTTTTACAACTCTTTCCCTCTCCTCCATCCCTACTCTCTCCATCTACATATTGATCTCCTTCCCATTTGCAAAAAAGAAGTCTATCTCCCTGTTTCCTATTACCTATCTTTTATTTTTTAAAATTCTCATATGTCACCTCTTCTAGGAGATCTCCAGGATTTCCCGGGTGAAAGTTTTCAGGGAGACAGCTCTTAGTTCTCATGACTGTGACATAAGAGAACGGACTCAGTGTACGTATACATGTATATAATAAATTTTATGAATATATTTGTAATTATTTCGTTTTTTTTGCAAGGAAGGTGTCCAATGCATAGGTGCTTTTTGTAGTTCCCTCTGGGGACCGGAACCTTTGCTCCACTCCCAGTCTATCCAGGGAAGTTTTAGGCGGTGATACCGACTAACAGACCCACCAATCAAAGAAGAGCATGGGTTTGGGGCTCAGAGCTGCAGCCTGCGTGGGAGGGGCCGGGGCGGGTGGAGGAGGCGGGGCTGAAACCCAGGCGGGGTCTCGGGGGGCGGGAGGCCCCGCCTGGTGCCCAACGGTTGGTCCCTGTTTCCGGCCCGCGAGCTACAGACTGTCCCCGCCAGCTCCCCGATGTGACTTTTTGATCTCCGGTCTGTCTCCGAGTGTTTGCCGCCGCTTTCTGGCCAACCGCCTGGTCTTTACTTATCGGGGTTTGCCTCCGCGTCTTCGGTTAACGTCTCTTCCTGTCCCTCTCTGCTGTCTCCGTCTCCCCAGCCCTAGCGCCGGGCATTCTGCGGGGCTTCGGTGCCCGAGACCCGAGAACCCGCCCCGCGCCCCATGGAACAGCGCCTCGCTTCCGGCTCGGCCTCGGGGCCCCGCACAGGTGAGCGGGGCTGGGAGACAGGAGAGCCCCTCGCTCCCCGCCAGGTGGCCCCCGTGCCTGTGGAGCAGGGTCAGCAGCAGCATTTACACTTAGGAAATCCAGTTTTGACGCAGTGTTGAGTATGAGCCACCCAGTAGGCTGGGGCCTGAAGTAAAGAGTATTCTTAGCTATTCTATTTTTGAGTGTTCCCTCCAGCCAAACGTAAACCTTAGATTAGGACTGTAGAGATGGAGGGGGAATTGAGAGTACGAAATCTCCTCTTACTACAGAAGGGATCTGTGGGCTGCAATAAGACTTGAGCTGGAATTTTGGAGAACTGGTACTCGATTCAGGTTTTGCTACTAAGTGGCCTGGAAACTAAAAGCAAACTGAAAACCAGAGTAGTTCACCCCTTAACCTGTCCCTACCTGCCCTAGATGTTTGCTGGTCTCACCTAGAAGCTTGGGTTTCAATAAGTTTGATGTTGCAGCAAGCTTGTTTTATAATAAGAGCAGCTACAGATCCACATGTAGTAGGAGCAAAGATCTTTACCTGCAGTAAAGATCTCTGTTGGGTGTACACTGATAGGGTGGACTAGGGGGAGAAAATCTACCTACTGACCCAGACAGGACAAAGGAAAAGGTTACCTTTTATACTAGATTCCGGTACAGAAGAAAGTTACCCTGGAGAATTTGTTAACCGCAGACATTCCCTCAAATTGCCTAAAAATCCTAAGCAAAAAAGTTGACACAACACACTATTCCAGGCTGGTTATGACCCCTGGATGCTAAGCAGAAGCATGTGCAGAACCTCTCTGGAGAGACTCACACTTGATACAGGTTGCATAGAATTCCTCCAGAGTCCGGAGAATAGTGTTAAATGAGAGTACATATAGCTTGCTTTGTACTGTTGAGACTATGATATTCCCTTTGTATGAAAAAATTAACATCTGTGTTTCCCCTGTGCCCTCCATAGATGGAATGATAGAGAACTTGTTTACAGGCCAGCACCTGGGTATGGACACACATTGAGTTGCCTCCTGTCTTGCAGAGGCCATGGAAGAGGTGACATCATGCTCCTTCAACAGCCCTCTGTTCCAGCGGGAAGACACGAATGGGATTACCTACCGGATCCCAGCCCTGCTCTACATGCCCCCGACCCGCACCTTCCTGGCCTTTGCAGAGAAGCGTTCTACGAGGAAGGATGTGGATGCTCTCTATCTGGTGATGAGGCGAGGGTTGAGGACTGGACACTCAGTACAGGTGATTCATCCCAGATCTTGGCCTGGGCCTTGCTGTGTCTGTACAGTGCTTTGTGCACTTTGGAACGTGTGCCTTTTCCCGTCATTGCTGGAAAAGCCCTGTGTGGAAATGGAGGGAGAAAACCATGAGAAACAGAGACTTGCACTGAATGTTTGTTGTGTGCCAGGGCACACTTAGTCTTTGCAGTCATTCTGTATCATAGGCACTATTGTCTGTCACATCTTATTTATGAGGAAACTGAGGATCAGGGAAGTTGCCATTTGCTCAGATGTGCAAATATGATACAACAATAAAAGTAGGCTTCAAACTGCTCAGTCTCCAACTTCAGAGGCCTCTGTGGTTCATTCATATTCAGCTGATATGTGCTGTGCTTTTCATTTCTCTTCAGTCCTGTAAATCACTTAGGGAAGTAAGCATTGTTAGTCCAGTTTTGCTTGGGAGGGATCAGGGTGCACCAGAAGGGAAGAAAGATTCTTATCTCTCCTTTCTTATTTTAAGCTTTAATCTTTTTTCCTTGTGTTTCCCTTTACACTTCTAAATTTAACTAGTTGCTTATATTAGCTCTTAACTTAGTGTGTGCTATGAGGAAAGGTTCTTATCTCTCCATTCTTAACTTTTTATTTTTTTCTTTGTTTTCTTTTACATTCCTAAGCTTAACTACCTGCTTGAATTAGTTCTCAACTCAGTGTGTGCTATTTTTTTTTTTTAAATTTATCTGACTCTATTTTAGGCCCGCACTGTTACAGTGCCCCTCTGAAGAAGTATTTCTAACCGTCATTAGGGAAGATTGGTGAAGATTTCCATCTAGCTGCTTCTTGCTGAGAGGGGTCAGTGTAGGGGGCCAGCAGTCAGGGATTTTCTTCAGAGAACTAATCCAAGGGGGCTTTGGTAGAAGTCATATTGGGAGAGTTGGCAATTATGGACTCTCTTCAGAAGGCTGATCTAGTAATCCCTGGTAAAAGTTCAGCATATTCATCGTTGCCTCCATCTGCATGACCATTTAGAGTTTGACAGTCTCTAAATGAGAAGAAACAAATTTTACCAAGAGAATAAGAATGTACAGCCCAAACATAAAGAACCAGAATGAAAAGACAGATTGGGGTGATTAAGGGAAGGAGCCAGGTCCAGACACTGTTAAGGGATTAGAGTAGGGCTTGTAACTAACTGGGTCCTATGCCTCTTGTGGAGGTTATCTATAAATTGGATTTTTTTCTTATGGTTTTAAGGTCTTCTACCTAATGTGAATTATTTATCGAAAGACAAGTTTCATTTATCAGTGTACAACTCCCTCTGATTTTGTCAAAAGAAGATCAAGGACTCTGTGGTTTTGAAGGACTATTTCAGTTAAGGAATTTAAAGACTCTTGTATCTCTATAGCTGTCACCGTGGCTCTTTTCGTCTTACTGAACCATAATAGTGATAAGTTGTAGGCATAGCTGGAGACTGTCAGCAAGGTCAGTGCAATATTCAAAGCCCTTTTTTTATTTCTAGTCTATATCACTATTACTCTCTTTATATATACTTTGGGTTATACTTTTCTACTGGGTGTTTAAGACCAAGTTAATGGGAGACTTGTGTTAATTAAAATTAACCTTTTTCTTTATATATATCAAAGTCAGTTAAGGCTCCTCAGGGATTCCTTTTGGGGCCATGTACAGAGCCTTTTAGCTTTTAAATATTTTTTTGTTTTGTTTTGTTTTTGTTTTACCAGTGTCACCTGCTAGGATGAGTTATGGTTTTACTTGACCATGTGGCTTTTCTTGGAAGCACG
Source organism: Hystrix cristata (assembly GCA_004026905.1). NCBI lineage: Eukaryota > Metazoa > Chordata > Mammalia > Rodentia > Hystricidae > Hystrix > Hystrix cristata. The sequence continues at coordinate 53,672 of PVJO010009143.1, forward strand.
GGAGACATTTTCCACTTTAGAGACTCTCCTTTTAGCACAATGTACAGCTGCCTTAACCCAGTTACCCTTTTTTAGCTTTGGTCTCTAAGCTCAGTTGTTGAACATCCAGAAAGTCAGTCACCAGTACTGAAGTGGGAGCAGTAAATTTAACTATCATAAGCTTATCTGGATAGTGAGCACTTTGAAGTATAAAGTATGACCAGAGAACTGCTATCTCTTTTATCGATCATGGTTGTCTTAGAAGTCAAATTCCTGTATATAGAATTTTAGCATATAACAGTTATAAAGCTTTACAAAGAAAATTTGAAATCATGGTCAAATATACCATCTTAGCATATGAATTATGATGGCATTATTATATTAGAAGCATTCAATTTTTGTTACTATCTCTGAAATATATTTAAAATTTTATTTTATCAATTGGTTACCTTTGCCTAATTATGATATTAAATGACACAAATAAACCCTTATTTAAATTTGTTATCTTTTAGTAAAGTGTCTTTGAAGTAGAGGGTACTTGTTTACAGATGTACAGTATAGGTTATTAACATCTAATCTCTAATCACTAGAGTGACATTGTTTGGACTGGATAGTGTTTAGGTACATCTAACTTTTATAACACAATTATGTAACAATCACCCAAGCATGAGCCTGAAAAGTATACCATCAAAAACAACTTCAATCTGGAGTGATACAATGTTTTTCTAAGTTTTGTATCCTCTAAGGCTTGTACACTTGGGAAACACTAATATATTTAATATATGGTACCGTGAGGTTAGCAATAATTAGCATCACAACTATATAGAAATCTTTATATGTATTTACTTAGATTTACTCAAGGCAAAATGTAGACTCCTTTAACAGGTTTATCAGCTGTAACTATACTGAGAAGAATTAAAGAACATCTTTGGACCTTTTAAAAGTTTGGGAAATAGTATTACTGATCACAGGTAGACTTATTAGCCAGCATACAAGTGTATATTATTTATACAATAACAGAATGTTTAATAAAAGCCAATAGATGTAGGTTGAGTTTTAAATTGCAGGACCAAATTTGAAGAGATGTCAGAATTTTTGATCATTTTATCTGTCTAAGATCTAGATGCAATGTATATTAAAGAGAGCATATATTAGTTACTTTGTATGTATTAAAATTATGTGGTCTTTTGGAGGGGGGCTGGGGATTAAACTCAAGGTCTTGTGCTTGCTAGGCAAACCCTTTACCACTGAGCTAAGTTCCCAGTCCCCAAACTTATGTAGTCCTAAGTCTTTAAACTGAACTTTAAAGCTTAGACTCACACATAATTTATGTATCTAGTCCCAGATATATAGGTTATATCATAAGATAATAACTATTCATTTAACCAGTTATATACTGATTATTGAAAACATTTTATAAGTCTACATTTAAATAATCTTTAACTCTTAAAACTCAATTTCTTAAGTAACCAAAAGCATTTTAATATCATAAGAAAACCTTATTGTTTTAGACATAGAAAATTTAAACCTTTTAATTATAGCCAATTATATATATGTATGTGTGTATATCTATATCTATATATAATTTTTAAATAACATTTGTTGGGATGGGGCTCAATAAGACTCTGGGGGAAAAATTGGAGAAGCTAGCAATCAATGGAGAAAACGTACACAAATTGGTTCAGGCAGCTGCTTTCTCGTCACCAGTGGGAATTTTGGCCAGTAGTTCCTCAGCCACAAGGGCCCCTATTTATATATCTTAGCAGTTATTTTAGATGACTCATGAGAACAAAACCATAGCACTTAACAGTTTTAAGCTGTATGTAGGTTATCTTTAACCTAAGAAAACTCTGAAGTTATTATACACAGACATTAGACATTATAATGTCAAAGTTTCATTATATTACATTACACAGACATTATAACAGACAATGTACTTATAAAACCAGTTTTTTTAAGATATTATCTTGATTGACTAACAATCTGGACAAAAAAATGTCACCCACTCTCAAAGAAATGTCTACTCTTATCAACTAATTTAAATAAGCTCATTGTTAAGCCATGTGAACAAAAAAACATTAGGCCTAATATCATGAGTGTCTATTTCTGTACAAGCCAACTTAAATAGACCATAAACCTGAAAATTAACACATAGAAACACATATACTAGCCTAATCATACATATATAACCTTTATGTTATCAAACATTAAGGTTTTTACCTGTATACCTCATTTAAACCTTGAGCCTAGCAGTTTTTTTTTTCTAATTTTTTAGATGAGTTTGCCTACCCCAAAAATCTATACAACTGGTTTTCTATGGAAAAATAAAAAAAAAGCCAGAGGTTTATAAGGACAAAAGGAAAAAGCAAAAAGGAAATTGATACGACCTCAAAAATTTTTAATGAAGCAGCTCCAGATATTTTAACCAGTTATTAAAACAGATGAAAAGGCAGATGGACAAACAAAACATACAGAACATATAAAGCAATCACTTTTATCTTTTTTTTGTGTGTGTGGCGCCGGGGATCAAACTCAGGGCCTTGTGATTCCTACGCAAGCACTCTAATCACTGAGCTAAATCCCCGGCCCCCCAAACCCCACTTATTTATCGCAAAGTGCCAACACTGCAATTAAACCTGAATACTGGGGTTTTAGTTTAGAAAAAATCAACTCTACATTGACATTTTTGTCATAAAAGAAAAACAAGTAATATGTACCATAGGTTCACCAACATTGTACTAGGGAAATTGCTCCTTTGATAACCACAGCTGTTTCTTGTGCAAATGTTTCCTCCAAAGAGACAGACCTGGTGAAGGTACAATGTTGTAATTTATATGCTTCTCCAGCAACCACCTCTTCCAATTTCTTTTTTAAAAGCTTGAACTTTGAATCTAGACCAGTTTGGGTATTTTTGGTTTTGTTTGTTTGTTTTTTAGTCCATGTTTGCAGTACATAATGTTTACATTCCTCGTGAGAGCTGGTACATGTACATAACACATTTTAATTCCTTTCTTCACCCACTTTCCCTCTCCTCTTTCCCCCTCCATCTCTTGATCTCCTTCTTGAGAACTGTGTGTCTCTACTTCTTATCATCTAACTTTATTTTGCTCTTTATTTATATTTTAGGTTTCTCATATAAGAGAAACCCTATGATATTTCAGCTTGTGTGTCTGATTGATTTCATTTAACATTATGTAGACCAGTTTTTAAAAATATATCCCAGAAATAAGTCAGAGGGAATAGGAAACATGAGACCCATTGTGGGTCCTATGGAGATGTTAGGTCCATTCAAAAAGCATTCCTTAGGGTGACAAACCTACAGTCCCAGGGGGACATACGAGCTATGCACCTCCTTTGGAGCATCCCCCAAACAGAGGGATTCTACAACCCACAAAAGTGAAGGCCAGCTTCACTCTGGGGTCATCTTGGCTGGGGCACTGTGATTGATCAGTGGTACCTTGGTTCACGAACTTAATTCGTTCCACAATTCTGGAAAAAGTGGCCACGTTTGTGTTCATGCAGGAAAGATGGCTGCGGTAGTGTTTGTCACCCAGTAGAGTTTGCAAACAAACAAAATTTTGCCAAATGCTTCTGTTTGTGAACCAAATTTTTTGCAAACAACAGCATTCATGAACGAAGGTACCACTGTATGTGTGTGTGTGTATATATATATATATACGTATATATATGTATATATATGTGTATATATATACATATATATACGTATATATATGTGTATATATATACATATATATATGAGGTTGCCTGTTTCTCCATATTTTTCTAATAGACTATTATCAGGCTTTATGATTTTGCCAATTAATGCTGTGCCAGTTTAACTTGCCTTTTTTAAAAGTGTGGGGTTGAATATATTTTCATTTGTTTTTTTTCTTTTTCTGTGTGTTGTCTAATCTTTCCATTTGCCCAATTCCTACTAGGGTTCTAAAAATTTTCTTTAAAATTTTTAGTATTATTTTTAAAAAATATTAAGGAAATTAGGCCCTTCTTCATAATATCTGGTCTTTGTAATATCTAGTAAGCATCATCTCATTGTATCTTTACAACAACTTCTCTGCGATGACATTATTAAATTCTCCATTTAACTGATGAAGAAATTGAAGTAAAGTAGGAGTTTGTAAGTCGTCCCTTGTCTCCCAGTAATGATAAAGGCAGGATTTGAACTGGGTATCTCTGACTGTATGTTTGCACTTTTAATAGCATGGTTTTTAACTGCTTCACCAGGCTAGCACAGGAAAGAAAAAAATCTTTATCTTAAATTTCCCTGTATTGGCCTAAAACTTAATTTGCGTGCCTCATTTTTCTTCTTTATCTTTTTTTTTTTTTTGGTAAAAGTTTTTTAGCTACTATTATATGCCAGGCAGTGGAGATACAATATTAGTATAATTTGGTTTCTGCCCTCAAAAGGCTCACAATCTTAAGAGAGACAATTATCAAAAATCTTGCAGTGTTATATAATTACTATACCTTATTTGGGAAAGAGGAAGGGTTTCATGAAAGGTTTCACAAAGGAGGTGATTTTAGGGTTAGATATTAGAGGATGATTTGGAAATTCAAGTAACTTGAGGAAGAACATTCTAGATAGAGGGGCAGCATTGCAATAGGTAGCATTGCTTCTTTCCAGCTTTATAAATGATTCTGTGATATTTGAGATTTTAATTTTATAGATTTCAATATTACTTATTTCTTGTGTATGAAAAGGATGAATGCTCTCCATGAGCCTCATGTCTTCCTATTAGAATCTCACACCCGTTCTTTCTGTCCCTTCCTTTTCTTCCTTCTGCCCTCTCTTCCCCTTGCCTAGTGGGGACCCGTGAAGCCACTGATGGAAGCCATGTTACCTGGGTATCGGACCATGAACCCCTGTCCTGTGTGGGAGCAGAACAGTGGCTGTGTGTACCTGTTCTTCATTTGTGTGCGGAACCATGTCACTGAGTGTCGTCAGATCGTGTCAGGCAAGAATGCTGCCCGCCTCTGCCTTGTGTGTAGCCAGGATGCTGGATGCTCATGGAGTGACATGAGAGACTTGACTGAGGAGGTCATTGGTCCAGAGATGAAGCACTGGGCCACATTTGCTGTGGGTCCGGGTCATGGCATCCAGCTGCAGTCAGGGAGGCTGATCATCCCTGCATATGCCTACTACTTCTCTCACCGGCTCTTTTGCTTCCCACTGGCATGCAAAGTCAGACCTCATTCCCTGATGATCTACAGTGATGACTTAGGGGTCACATGGCAGTGTGGCAGGCTCATTCAGACCCTGGTGACAATGGAGTGCCAAGTGGCAGAAGTGACCAAGACAGCTGGTCACTCTGTGCTTTACTGTAGTGCCCGGACACCAAACAGGCACCGGGCAGAGGCTCTCAGTAGTGATTATGGTGAATACTTTGAGACACAGGCCCTGAGCCAACAGCTTTGTGAGCCCCCACATGGCTGCCAAGGCAGTGTGGTGAGTTTCTGGCCCCTGGTGATCCCAAATAGAAGCCAGAACTTGAGGAACAAAAATGCTTCCTCTGTTCAGCAGCACCCTCTGCAGGACAGGTCATTGAAACTGGAGGAAGGAGCTGGAACATCACCAGAAACATGGCTGTTGTACTCACACCCAACCAATAAGAAAAGGAGAGTTGACCTAGGCATTTACGTCAACCAGAACCCCTTGGAGAATTCCCATTGGTCCCAACCCTGGATCTTGTACCATGGGCCCTCTGGCTACTCTGATCTGGCTGCTCTGGAGGAGGAGGGCTTGTTTGGGTGTTTGTTTGAGTGTGGGACCAAGGAGGAGTATGAGCAAATTGCCTTCCGCCTGTTTACAGACCAAGAGATCCTGAGCTGTGTGCAGGAGGACTGACCAGCCCTAATAGGAACCTGAGCCAATTCAGGACTAAATAATTGGATAAGGGACCCAACTTTCAGTAGAAGGTAGAAGGGATAAAAGAGGTTACTGATGTCTACAGAGAATCCAAAAATTTAACATTTTGCTTTCTAAAATTTTTCACTTCTCCTCCAAAGAGCAAAATGAAAAATTTGCCATAGCTATTTAATCATAAAGATCACTGACCTTGGAGTTGGGAGACCATGATGTCATCCTGCCTCTGCCACTGGCCTGCTTTAGGATCTTGGACCTGTCACAGGAACTCTCCGGCCCTCAGGTCTCCATTTGTAAAATGAGAGGGGTGTTCCTGTGATTTCTTGTCTTTCCGTTACTAGGAGAAGCAAAGTGTCTGCATGCTCCATGATCAGCAAGTCCCGCTGCATAAAGTACTCTGATCTTCATGTGGAAATCAGGGGATTTCTCTTTTCAGATGACTCACTCTTCATCTAGATATGAGGTTACATACAGGCGTCAAGGCAAGGCTGGATGGTTTATTCATTTTTAATAACAAAACCACCATTATTCTTCTAATCCTGCACTGAGATCTGCATGCTGTCTATCCAAGAGAAATTGAGCAAAACAACAGAATCACGAAGTCACCTACCTTCTCCAGCTTTGTAGCTCTGCTCAACCTTGCCTCTTCATCTACAAGGCAACATTTCCTAGAGAGATAAATGAAAAGCTCATTGTCAGCAGCCCTTGATGATGGTGATCTTTGCTTCTGATGCCAGTACCTCTATGAAAGATGAGCCTGAAATTCATTTAGCCATTTAGGATGGTCCCCATTGGGAAAAAAGACATAGATTAGGACTGTAAAACATTGGACAAGCTGGGCATGGTAGTGCTTGTCTGTAATCTGGTTACGTGGGAGGCTGAGGGAGGAGGATCTCTTGAGTCTAGGAGTCCAGGGCCAGCCTGGGTAACATAAATGAGAGCCGGACAAAACTTCCCATGGTATCTCACAGTTTATGGAGTTAGAGGAGGGATAAAATCTGAGGGAAAAATGCTGCTGGTGGATAGTTTGTAGAGGTGGGGTGCTGGTAGCTCCTGAGGTCATTATGTTAGTTTTATTTTCAGTGCACATAGAGTCGTCTATCCAAGCTGCTGGGTTCCTCCCAGTTTGTCTTACTCAGAATGTTGTTAGAGCCCAGCTACTCCTACACGCATGGAATTGGTCTTCACCATTTGGAAGGTCTTTGGACTGCCAGACCTCTGAATTGGGACCATATGTTTGGATGTACTAAGAATCACCACATGTGAAGTAGGGCTGCCTCTCCATCTGACAGCTTTGAGGCCAAACTTAGCCAGTGCTGGGTCTTTCAGATGATGGCAGGTTGCTGTTGTGACAGGAATTCTATCATGAGAGAGTTATTTTTGTCCCTATTATTATCGCATTTTAGGGAGATGGTGCCTTAAATTGGTATCCGCTGAATATATTTACTACTGGGTAATGACTGTGGAGTGTAAGCTTTGTCATGGAATATAGCTCAAGAGGCTGCGCTTACAGTTACACCAGTCACATGGAGGATAGTCCTACAGAATGAAAATAGAGATGCACTCTACCTACTTCAGCATATTGTTTAAGACTGTGGTTTAGAATGGCTTAAAAAAATTCCTCTAGCCTCTGTTATGTTTTGTGTCTAGATGTCCCCCACAAAGCCTCATACAGACATATTGGGGCTTTTTCAGAGGTGACTAAATTGAGTGTGTACACTGGGACTAAGGGTGTGTGATTACTAAATCAGGACACTGATTGGTTTGGCACCACCCTAATTCTGGCAGCCTGGATAAGACATAAGGGGCAGAAAGAGGTTGCTAAGGCCCCCTTGCTTGCCTTCTGCTTGCTATAAGCAGTTTCTCCTGTGCGATGCCCCGCTGTTGTGCCACCCTGCATTGGAGGGAGCCAATTATGGACTGAAACCGCTACACACTGTGAGCTAAATAAACCTTTTCCCCTTTAACTTTGGGTGTCAGGTGTTTTGTCTCAGCAATGAGAAAAGTAACTAAGATAGCCTACCCTGTGCCTTAGACTCTCAGAATGGATCCATTCAGCGCATAAGACCTGCCACTGGGAGAACAAGGCAGCATGGAAGGAGCCTCCTGCCCATTCAAACTGCTCAGGTCACTGGTCTCCCCTCAGCTGTGGCTTAGGTAAGGGACTTTTCGCTCTTGTCTGTTGCGTAGGTTACCCTGTGGCTGTAGGATTCGATCCCTCTGCTTTGGCCAGATCCAGCTGTTTGCTCCAGTAGGCTGTAAGTTTGCCCCACTGCACTATTCAAAATGATGTGTCATCCATCTCTATGCTGCCAGAGCTCACAGTCTGAGCCTCTCTTTGGTTCTTTTCATAGGCTGCTATGTACCGTTATCAGTGGTTTGCCCTCTTACACCTCTGCTAGGCTCAGGACTCCTTGAGGGCCACATCTGTCTGACTTTTCTCTGTGTTTTTTACTTTGAATCACAATGATTCATCTATAAATAAATGCTTTTTCTATCATATTATGAATTCCCTAAAGGTATAGATTGTCTGATTCCTCCCTTTGTCCTCTGTAGGCAGCACAGGGCCTAGAACAGAGTAGACAGTGAGGAAGATGCTGAATCAATGAGTCAAAAACTCTTGGCCTTTGAGAGCTAATTAAGGAGGCACAGAGAAAATTATGCATCCCTCCATGGGTGTCACAGTGTTCAAAACCTGCTGAACATTCATGCTAAGTAAATGTTCTTTGTGCTGGCCTGATTTCCTGTCGGTCACAATACTTTCTGGAAATGGGCTTTTCTGTGGTCCTACCTGGGTGTCCCAAGGACCAGATCCCAAGCCTAAAGCTGAATTATGATACAGGGTTCTCATTTCACTTGTATTTCCCCTCTGTCCCTAGTAGGATTCTATTACTGCCACTCCTCTGAGGTGCCAAGGCTCAGCATGGTCTGAATGTGTCTTAGCTCTGTGATGCCAACTGCCAGAAATACTCTGTGTGCCATAAAAGCTACTGTCACCGTTAGAATCAAGAATGGCTAATAAAGAGCTTAATTCTGGTGACTGCGGGTTTTTTTTGTTAAAGAAATTGAGATGATTATCATCCTAATATATAGTTTGTGATCAATTTCTTTTACAAAATAGATTTGAGACAATTTTTTCTTATTGTAAGAACTTTTACTTTCAGGAAACTTAAAAAAAAAAGACCTTTTATACTTTTACATATTGTCATTTGAACGTACTTGCCTGTTAAGGGAAGCAGGGATGGGATTACTGTGACTGGTTTGACAGCATGCTAGTACACGCCAGCTTTGAAGCAGAGGAGCTAGGGTGCACAGTATCACACTGACCCCAGCTCCACTGAAACCTCCACAAAGTGCGAGCTGAAGAAACGTGTCACTGCATATTTATGCTTTTCAAACATCTTGAATTTATCTTCAAACTGTAGCTGTAGAAGTTCCCCCAAAGTGAAAAATTTTAAAACCCTCTTAAATATTTAAACAACAAATTTGATTTAATTCCCAATTTTAACCCAACTTTCTGTTGGCTGTATTTATTCCAATGGGGTGCTTAGATTTAGCCAGATATTTTAGGACAACTCTTTATGTTTTGTCAGCGGGTCAATCTGTTTTCTTAAATTCATTTTCAGAAAGGTTTCAAATGGACATGTCTTTTGTCAACGTTGAGAATCCCAAAATGATAAAAAAAATGAAGTTCAAAGAAGTGCTCATTTACCTCTTAAAAAGTTTTACAATAATTACATAATCATTTAAAAATCTAGATCTATTTTATTTTTTCATGTTTTGTTAGATTGCATAATGTCTAGGGCAGTGGTGGTGAACCTATGGTATACATGCCACAGTGGGCTGCTTGTTATCATTGAAAGCTCTAAAAGGCTCGCCTGGTCTAAGGAGAGTTGGGGAATACTTAAGGCTACTAGAAAATTTTAGTGCTCAATTTATTAAACTCATATTGAGGCAGGAGAGAAGGGTCTGAAAAACTAGCTCGTAAGTGGGTGTGAGACCTGTCAATTACAAAGTTTCAGGACGCATGCACAGAACATTTTCCAAAGCCCTGCACATGGAATAATCAGAGAGTCCTATCTTCAGTTCTCACAGGAACCCAAGCAGGGTTTTTTGGGCTGGGGGAGGTATTGGGCATCAAACTCAGGGCCTTGCACTTGCTAGGCAAGTGCTCTACCACTGAGCTAAATCCTCAACCTTCCAAGCAGGTTTTTGATAGGATGGCCTAGACCTGATGTCAGCCTGAGGAGTAGGAGATACAAAAGGTGGCTGCCATTGAGCTCTCAGCCACTGGGCTCTCTTTCACAGGGTCTGTTCTTGTCTTGTAGAATGTACTTTCAGTAGGCCCAAACTCACTCTGCAGAGCATGTTTCTTTTCATACCTTTAATAAATGTAAAACCTCACCACCTTTTGTGCTTGTCTTGACCGATTCTTTGTTTGGTACAGAAAGAACCTATAAAACCATCTCTAGAAGGAGACTCCAGCACCCCAAAACCTGGTAACAATGTCCAGTAAAACTTTAAAACCTCTTAATTTTTAAACAATAACAAATTTGATTAAATTGCCTTAAGCACCAAATGTAGTAGAGCTAATCCTTTTGGACATTACAAACATCATAAATAATAGATAAAACAATCCAATTGCTATAAAATATACCTTCATACCAAAATGGAGTACAAAAGAATTGATCCTTCCTAGGAATTTAATAATAGCAGTACCAAAAGAAAAAGACCACTGAGGAGGGCCCTCTATGGCAGATAGCTGTCTGAGCAAACTACAGGCCTCATGAGTTTGACTACCTGACTTTGCCTTGGAACTTTTTCTCCCTTGCTATGAAGAATGACCCAGCCTGGTTACAGAAGAGATTCCAAGTAGCCAGGAAGTGATTTAGTTTGAGTTATCTCTGTCCTCGGCCCTTCACAAGGCTGGTATATTTGGTAAAAGAAAGATGGGTACGAGGTGAATAACATTTCTAAAGTGCCTACTGTATGTTTCGAGTTATGCAAACTTTCACTAATTCAGTAAGTCTGTTTTAGAGATAGGAAGGCTAGATTCAACAAAGTTACACAATGTATTCCAATGCCACACAAATAGTAAGTGAGGAAGACAGATCTGATTCCATATTTGTGTTTTTGTCATCCAGCAAAGAAGAGGTAGAAGTGAAGTGATACTTATCTTGCAGCTTTGCATGATGCCCTTGGTACATTATGGGCATTCAGCAGCTGGTAAGAGGCTTATGATGATCCCTGAAATGACGTGTCTCACTGGTTACTTCTCAAGCCAAAGATCTTGTCCTTCTATTTCATCCAAGAGAACAGCATTAATTTCCATGCTTGGAAGCACAGATCTAGTGGAAATACTTTCTAATGACCCAACCTTCAGAGCAGCTGCCTTCCAAACATAGATTTTGCTGTCATCAACTAGGAATAGAATGAGAAATGAGCGCATGGATTCCCTTAAGGGGTAAACACAGAACTTGATAGCAGGTGAAGCTGACTTAGTGCTAAGTAGGCAGCCCAGGTGCCTGCAGGTGTAGGCAGCTCTCTGAGCCACAGGTTGAAGATAGAGTTTGTTCTGGGTCTCAGCCAGCCATTTCATGCTGCCTCTGCTTCCCTGCTGGGCCAGTGCCTAGAACTTCATCCCGTGGTCAAGCCTGAGCTCCCCACGTAACATGGGCAGTTCTCCACACGTTCTCACTACTCCTCATAACAACCAAAGAAGCAAGCATTATTGTTCCCACGGCACAGATAAGGAAACAATACTGGAAAGGCTGAGTGACTTGAGCAGGTATATTTATAGTGTCTTCACTTGTAAAAAAAGCAGGATAATAAAAGTATCTCAAAGAACTGCTGGATAAAGTGAGGCAACATTTAACCTTAGATAAAAGTTAAAGATACTCGGCACATAGCAAATGTCCAGAGAATGGGAGCTGCCATGATTATTTTTTCCTGCAGTAATATTAGTCCATCACATGTGCACAGGGTACACTGTGGTCTGAATGTCTGTTTCCTAAATTCATACGTTGAAATCTAACACCCAACGTGATAGTATTAAAGGGTAATAAGGTAGGAACAGGGTGGGGCTTGACCTGCCTGGGAAGATGGGCCTGACCTAAGAGAGCAGCCTTGACCTGAGGTCAGCCCAGGGCGCGAAATCCAAACACCCTCTTTGCACAGGATCGGAAAACTCTCACAAGAACTGAAATAGAATAAATGGAAATGATACTATGAGCTCACTGCCTTGCTCTCTAGCCCCTCTTGCCCCCTGCTCCCCACCCGGTGATCCATCTTCAGCTCGCTCTCTAGCCCCCTCCCTTTTTCGGATCCCTAACTGCCTGGCGGCGGCAGCTATCACGTGACAGAACGCGTTTCCTTTTCTTTTGTTACATTAAATTTCCTTACAGCCCGAAGTCCATCCATTCAAATATTTGCTCGCGACGAACAAGAACCCGGAACACGGACTCCGGAAGCCGCAGCCTGATAACGGTAGGACCTTTGGAAGGTAATCAGCTCGTGAAACCTTGCCCTCATTCATGGGATGAAGGGGCTTATAAAAGATCTGAGGGAGTTTGCTAGCCTCTTGCCCTTAAACCGTGCAAGTTGTGATCTGTGCAGCTGAAGGCAGCCATTCACCAAACGTTCAACAGACACCAAATCTGGCCTTGGCCGTGGACTTGCCAGCCCCTAGAACCGTGAGAAATGTTTCTGAGTGTAAATTATCCAGGCTAAGATGTTTTGTTATAGCAGCCTGAACTAAGACATTGGATTAACAGTTCATTTTAAACTTATATGCGCATAAGAATCATCTGTAGAAGTTGTTTTTTTTTTTAAATAAAATGTTTCTAGCCCCTCATCCGCCCTCAAACCTCCTCCTGCCAGGAGAACCTAGTTCAGTAGGTCTAAGGTAGAGCCTGAGAATTTGCAATTATAACAAGCTATTCAGTAAGGCTGAGGCTGCAGGTCCATGGATCACTCTTTGAGTTATAAATAATATCATCTATTGCCTCACCTACCTCCTACTCACACTCTGCCAGTCTCATGAGCTGGGAGGAACATAGGCCATTACACTAATGTCCACGTGGAACCAAACTTCATTTCCCAAATAGAAGTCTAACCCAGGTCCCTAGTTTGCCAGTCAGCTGTGTCCTTCCTGGGTCAGAAAGTCAGCTTTCCCATGGCATGGTGATTGCCTGGGATTTGTACTGATAGCCTCCAAAATTGTGAACCCAGAGGTGGGGCCTACGATGGGACACTCCCGCCCTTCTTGATCTCACTTGTTTTATTTGAGACTTCCTGGCATCAAAGTGACCTAGACAATGATCTCCAGTAGCCAAGGTAAAGGGTGCCTGGATTCGGGGAAGTGTCACTAAGTGGACCCCGGCTGGAGCTGAGGAAGACCCGCTACTTTGCTACTCCAGTAGGGCGGGTTCATACCCTGCTCTTTGTTGTGACTTGGAAACCTTTCTAGAAGCCTGGTCTGAGCATTACAACCTGGTATCTGCTGTGCTGCCAATTTTAGGGGGTCACTGGGTGAGCACATTTGGCCTGGAGCCCTGAGACGGGACAGTGAGGCTTCTGAAGGTCAGCATGGTGGTGGCAGTAGGGACAGTGAAAGAAGACCTGAGGGGAAGGTGGATCTGTAGGCAGAGCCTGTGTGTGCCTGCCCTCCCCCATCATGTGAAGATATGCCCTGGTGGGACAGTTAAATTGTAACCTTACAGCTGTAGGATGCAGTGGGAGGGACTTGCAGGTGAGGGGTCCGTGTTTGTTTTCCAAGTCAGTGAGTATTCCCGTGCTTCAGGAGTTCCAGTGGGAGGGCACAGGCTTTCTACCAGGTCAGAGTCAGAGTCAGGCAGATCCTCAAGGACATGCCTGAGCTGCAGACACAGGTGTAACTGCTGGGAAGCTGAGGCTGATTCAGGACCTCAGGTAGGCGGCTGTGTTTGGACCGGGCTGCTGCTCTGGGCGCGCTATACAGAAGTGCTTAGCCAAAGGCAAGTGGGGCCTGAACTCCAGGCAAGAATGGAGCCCCCCAAGCCAGGCGCTTGTAAGGCTGAAAGTGCCCAGAGGACCCCTCTTTCTGTTTAGCCCAGAGTGGGCCATGGGAAACGTTGCTATGGAGTTTCTGAAGTAGGGTTAATCATGGCTGCCCGAGAGCTCCGGGCTGGGGATCCACACCTGGCTTCTTTCAGGAATGCTGGGGCCACAGGTTTATTCTCCTCCATGTGATGTCCGAGAGGAGTTAACCTGGGTCTGTAAATCAGGCCGAGTCCCCCTCACTCAGGGCCTGCGGTACACCTGCCCTGAATTTAATTATGGTGACCACTTTCAAAAGAGGTTTCTGGGTGTTAACCATAGCATTGCTGGGCTAGGGGCAGGGATTATCAAAATATGCTTTTGTGACAAGGCAGGGAAGGGGAAGAGAACCCTTAAATGACACTTAGGATAATGTCATTTATTGAGTAGAGCAAAATTATGTGCTGTGCTGAGAATTAAGTGGAAGCCTAGAGCAGAGGTAAAGGTCTAAATCCTAATTCTGGGTTTAGCTCTTTACCTCTCCCTCCCTTCTTTCTCCCTACCCAACGCCCTTGTTAAAAGCAGCTGAGTGAGAATTTGGCTGTTTTATTAACCTCTGAGCCTGCCTCTCCTCCTCTGTAAAGTGGGCGTGATAGCACTAAACTCTTTGTTGCTGCAAAGATCTAAAATGAATTTGTGTGAAATGTGGCAGGCTTGACAACTTGTCAGGACCAGTCAGTCTTCTCACTGCCCCTCTAGCTCCCTGTTACCCTTCTAGTCCATTCCTCATAATGGCTCCTTCATAATAGCATGAAGCTTTTATCTTGGGGTTCATGTTCCATTACTTTCTATTCCATCTCCCCCAGTGGTGTCCCATTCCCTCAAGGGTCTGCCCTGTCTCCAGATCAGGATAGGCTGCACTCTGGCCTTCTACCTCCCCTCCAACTTAGCACTGACTATGCTGTGTGAAATATTCTGCGGCTGTATATGGGTCTTTTTCTAGGTTATGAACTCTTCAGGGGCGGGGACCACATTTGGTCCTCTATGTCCCAAGAGTGGATCCTGAGGCCTAGAACAGAGTATGGACACTACAGAACCTCCTGAATGCATGCGTGCATGTGTGAAAATAATAGGGTAGGCAGCTGCAATTAAGTGGAAAGTGGCAGATAACCCTGTCCCTAAGCCTCAGAGGACCACCTGGACACAGCACAGAACTCATGATACTGGTCTCTTTTGCCAAAGGAGATTAGGCCTGAGTTTAGAACATGCTGTGTGTCACATTGGAGCTAGCAGATTTTAGACTAAAGTCTAAAATCTGAGGTCTCTCTAAGAAGTCGTAGCGACCATAGTCCCTGGCCTGCTCTGTCCAAGACTCTGCCAATAGTAACCACCAGGGGGCAGTCTTTCCCCAAATCCTTCAGGCAATTTGGAATTTTAAATCACAATGCCTGTGGTTGGTGACAGAGCAGCAACTTCTGCCTGAATATTTTTCTGTTTTTTGGTTTGTTTTTTTTTTTTTAAGTGCCGGGGATCTAACTCAGGGCCTTGTGCTTGCTAGGCAAGCGCTCTACCACTGACCTAAATCCCCAACCCTGCCTGAACTTTTAAAACTGGCCCAAGGCATCATTTATTAACTCGCTTGTCTCTGAGGGGAAACTGACACTCAAAAGGAATGATGGCTTTACAGAGAAGGAAGTTCTATAAGCTGTGTGTGCGCATGGCGGAATCTGTGACAGTTCCATCTAAGATGGTTGTCACTGCTGGGAGTCGGTGGGCGTGATTTTCCTGTGGTCACTTCTCTCTCTTCCCGCCTCTGTTGCCAAGGCCCTGCTCAGAGACGGACAGCTGAGTTTTCCTCTGTCTCTGCCAGATCCTCAAGGTTTTTTGTCGGCTTTACCTAATCTGTGGCCTGCAGGACAGCCCTGTGGATCCACCTCTGTTCCAACTGTGGACTTTGAATGGAGCCGTGGGAGCTACTGTGGTCCCCTTCCAGGCTGGCCCACAGTGGGGACAAACAGGGAGGGCTCCTGAGAATTCTTCCTGGTACACTTCACCTTACTCCCATGAGCACTGCTGGCTACAGTGGGCCCCTTCAGTGAATTTCTGTCCCTGGATATGCTGCAGGAAACTTTGTCCTGGCCTCTGTGCTGCCTGGAGCTCCTGGCTCAGCAAGCTTACTGCCTGGTATGGAAGTGCCATTCCTGTATCAGCAGGCAAGCCCGGTTTCCACGTGGAATGCTCCCCACTCTCCAGTGTGGCAGTCCCTGCTCGGCAGCAACACAGCACTCCTCGCAAGGCCACTGCTGACTTCTCCCTGGGCACTCTTCCCTCCCAGCCCCAGTCCTCTCCGTGCTCCTTCAGCCTCTCTTTAAATGAGACTTAGGGCCTCTTGGCCTCAGCTCTGGGTCCTCACTGTAATTCCACAAATTAAAGACCTCGGGGAAAGTCCTACTCAGCATCCTGTCAGGGAAGCGTCTTGACAGCTACCTGGCCTGGCTGTGGCAGGGTTTAGTTTAGGAGGGACGAAGACTGGGGACCGTCTGAGGGAGGCACTGCCTTTAGAGCACAGGGCCTGTATAGACAGTTACTCATGTGACTGAAGAGTCCTGAGTCGACCCCACCACAAGAGTGTGGGGTCTGAGTAGGTGTGCTTGGCAGCAGGTTGGGGTCCCTCCCTCCGAAGGGCCCCGCACTGGCCTCTACAAGGGGTGGGGGAAGGCAGAGAAGAGAATGGGTGTTTCTGAAGGCAAGCACTGCACTGCCGTTAGGTCAGAGTTTCTCAAGCTCCTCATTCTCACGCCTCCTCCGCGAGTTTTGCTACATCCATCTGTGCATCATTATTAATATTTGTCTTTAGCACACTTTATGTAACTAATTTCATGGTCTCCTAAGCAATGATACTCACAGATTTGATATATTAGAAATATTTTTTTCCTACTGCACATTAAAATAAGCATATAGCTACTTTAAGAGATTGCATTTTTTTTTTCTGGTGCTGAGGATCGAACTCAGGCCCTTGTGCTTACAAGGCAAGCACTCTAATCACTGAGCTAAATCCCCAGCCAACATATAGCTACTTTAAAAAATAGCAAAGACCACTGGCAAAC
>PVJO010009144.1:0-71112 GCA_004026905.1 Hystrix cristata
GGGGAGAGGGGGGAGAGCCAAGATACATCATGTATAGGTATAGAATAAATGTAATGAATGTGACCATTGTATGTAGAATGTACCAATACATGTTCTTGGTTTAAAATAAAATCAAAAAAAAGTTTATTAGCATTTTCAAGGTGTTCTTCAGTAAATGTGTATTTTTTGCAATGATAATTTACTTCTATAAAAAGAGAATGCTACTTGGAGAAAAGATTACTTTAGGCCCTGGCTACTAATTAACTTATTCATTCTTTAAGTGCCTTAAGTGCCTATGATGAACATAATATACCACCTTTGATCCTGGCTAGATACTGAGATGAAATAATGAAAAGGAAGTTCGCTTTATTACAGAAGCATTCAGATCCACGGGGAGAGAAAAAAATAAGTCAGGAACTTCAATGTAATGTGATACAGAGAATATGTTCAAGAAATAGCCCAAGGTTTGGGGAAAGAGACATATAAATATGTTTGTTTGAATCTCAGAAGGTATAACATTGGCCTTGAAAAATTTGAGTTAAGCTTTAATCGGCTAAATTGACAGATAAACCAAAAGAAGGTATTTCAGTAGAGGAAGCCAGAGCATGTTGGGTAATGGTAAAATGTCTGAATGTAGGCGTCACTTTGGTTAAATCAGAAGAGAGAGCTCCATTCAGGAGTTACCTGAGTGGTGGTGATACTTGAAGCCATGAAGATGTATGAGGCCTCTAAAAAGAGTATTTTGAAGACAGCTTCTTCCGCAATATAGAAAGAATGCCAGTTAAGGAACTAGAAAAGTAAGAAGAATCAGAAGATTTTTTTTTTTAATCTAGAGTCAGAATATTGTAATAATGAAGCCCAGAAAAGCAGAAATGAGTAGCATGTGGGCTGCACTGTAGAGAAAGACAACCACTTTGTGATAGCTTTCTTTCCAGTCCTTGTTTTGTGTTTTTGTTATTGATGTTTAAAGTTATTTTACAGTCTGTATAGCTTTTGTATCCTGTCTTTTTCAGTAAGTGAATAGATGTGGTTTACTTATATTTTCACTTTTGGGTTTCTGCCTCCCTCCTAAAGAAGCAAATTAGCTTGTAAAGGATGCCAAGGAATAGATGATGAGAAAATGAATTCAAGCATAAAATAAAATAAATGAAAGATATTCTTTCAGAAAGTTAGCAGTGAATTTACTAAAAAGAAACAAAGAGGGATTATTTGTTTTCTGGGCATCTAGATCCAAGACTGATATTGAATGAATAGAGCAAGGAATGAAATTAAGAAACAGAGGTAGGGATCTTAGGAATAATGGAAGGGGTTGTTATGGTAATGAAAACTCACTTACATTTATCTGGATACAAGGTACAAAGTATTGTTTGTTCAGTCTTAGAAAATAGGAGAAAACCTTTTCCTATGAGTCTAAAGAAGACAAAAAGTCTGATTTTGAATAGATATTTTCAAATTAGGAAAAAACAAGGAACTCAGGACCTGTTTTAGACTTACTTTCAGTACAGAAGTAAATGAGTCATTTTCTGAGACTAGAGGTAAGGACCTGTGCTGACAGGCTTGAGGAAAATAAAAACAAAATCTCAAAGGATAATGGTAAGAACAGCCAGCAGGAAGTAAAAGATTGAGCAGCAGTGAGGACCTAGCTGGAGGCTGATGGTATGATTATAGAGCAAGACTCCATAGGTTAGAAGAGCATTGTAGACTCATTCTTGAATCTCGTTGATAGTAACCTCAGTTATAACAATCTAGATGGAAGACTACTTTTCCATAGAATATAGGTTTTATGAACTCCTAGAAAGCTAGGCCTGGGAGAAGAGATATATTTAAGTTCAATTCTTGAATTGAATTTAAATATAGACTTTAAATTTATGTGTATAATATCACCCAACTGAATAAACATATAAACCTGTTACATAAATCATGAAACAGTAACTCCATACTTTTATTTTTACCAGTAAGAAGTAACTCACCTTCATTGATGAAAGTCACTGGTGGTATCTTAAAAGGGCTTTTGGTAGGAGAGGTTGCCAGATCCGGTGGTGGTATTAAGTCTCTGGGATAAACTGGGTCCCTCTGTATCTCATTACCTCCCAGCAGACCAGGAGTGTACTGATGACTGTTGGGAATGTGCTGTGGCACCACCTGGACCAGAGGGGGAGACAAGTGGGTGTCTTGTCGGGAAAATACCCGCAAGCACTGCTCTTCCAGCAAAGTGATCATCACAGACTGGTTATTGACAAGGTCGGTCAGGGAAGCATATTTCACCTCTAATTCCCTGTACCTTGTTGCCATCTTCAGCATTTCTGTGGTAACATTGAGGATTTTATTTTCCAGCTGGGAAAGTTCAAGGGAATTATCCCTTTTACGGATAATCTCATGTAATAGTTGCATATAGAGTTGAGTAACACGGGAGTTCATGTTGCGGCTTTCTTTTCTCAGTAGCTTTACTTCATTTACAATGTTTCCATCTACATCCACCACCAATTGCAGGACATCTATCTCTCGCTTTTGCCTGGAAAGTACATCCTTCAGGTTTTCAAGGTCCATCCTGGTGATCATGTCTTTAATGGTACCCGCATCTTGCCCTTTGGTGTTGACACAGATGGGTCCTGTTATTTTTTGTTCAGGTACCAAGAATGTGTATGAACATTTCTTTGCTTCCTCTTTACCATCTGTAGCGCGAGGATATCTCCTCTGGGTTCCTTTTTTCATTTTGAACTCTGCTCCTCTGCAATGTCCGGTGCTCATTGTTAGGAAGAGTAGCACACCTAGGGTCCAAATTAAAGCTTTCATTTTGAAATGAGGTTGTACAATGACGTCTTTTGAAAAACAAATCAACAAAAGGAAAAAGGAAAAAGAATTCATGTTAATCTACATTTAAAATCAGTAATATTAAAAAAAGCATCAGAGGGAAAACTGAATAATTCATTGATGTTAATAAATTAGAATTAGCTTTATTTCTGAAATTCAATTTTACAGTGATTTGACATTTCCTTCAGATTAAACTGAGTAGCTCTACCACCTTACTGTAATGCTTTTTGTCTCCAAGCTCATTGATCAGGTTTTGCTTAGTGTCTGCCACGTGCAAAGGGCCATGTACTAGGTGCTGATTTTTTTTTAAAACCCTAAGAAGCTACCTTTATTACATTTAGAAAGCTCACTGTAACTTAAGACTATGAAAGTGATAACAATATTTTCTAAGGTATTAATTAAAATATTCTTGCCTAACTAGTATTGTAATTACCAAGCAACTTTACTCCTCCATATCTTATTTTTATATCCTGCAATTTCAGTTAAATTGATCCTCTGCAATAAATGTCTTTTTTCCTGTCAAATTAAAGATACATTTTAGATAAATTTAAAATTTGTTTTAACATCATGTGTTGCTTTTTTGTTCTTGTAGTATCTGCTTTTGGTTTTGATGACCAAAAAAATAATGATAGAATGCTCACCATTCATAGTCATTATTGTGGCTAACTGTGTTTCTTGAGCCACAGTCACATATATGCTCTAAAGTTACAGACTGTTCAGGAGATGGACTCTAATAAGTGGCCCTGTTGAACTATATCTTAGTGAAATGTTAATCGTTTCTCATAAGCGTTATCAAGGAAAGTTGAGCAGCCTCTCTGAGCCCATGTGTGTGCTGAAGGCCAAGGCCACACTAGTGTTAGAATTGGGTCTAGAATTCAGGTTGCATGGCTCTCAGTGAGTAAAAATTTATAGCATCAGTATGTATGCCTAAATGTGTGCTTGAGATGGTTTCATGTTTGCAGTGGCAGATGAGAAATAAGTGTTCTTGCAGTTTTTTGGAGGAAATGCTGGAAGTAGTTTCATGAACCAAGACTGTTCCCCTTCTCTTTACCTCCCAAAAATATAGCAGTGGGATGGAGAAGTTGTGTCCACTCCATCAGATCCACCAGCAAGCATCTTTATTACAGCCCATCTTCTCAATCTTAAAAACTTGATTCTATTTGTTCTTTTGGGGTTTTGAGAGGGTATGTAGTTCAGGCTGGCTTTGAATTCACTGTATAACTCAATCTGGCCTCAAACTCAGTGATCCTCCTGCCTCAGCCTCCCGGGTGTTCTGAGATACAGGCGTGTGCTACCACATCTGGCTTATCTTTTCCTTTTCAAGGACAGCAGTAGACACCCTAAGAGCTTTTCTTTCCACCTTTCTACAACATACAAGTACTTATTTCTTGATTTGAGAAGTCAGGCCTTAAATTATATGTGCCTATGATTAGTAATTATAATACTGCAGGAACAGAAGTCAATATCTGTTGGGTGTTTTTTTTAGTGCCAGCAGCATTTTAAGCCCTTTACATGTATAAAATCATTTACTTCTCATCACAGCCCTATGAGGCAGATTACTATGCCCCCATTTTCAGATGAAATAGGCATCCAGAAGTTAAGTACCTTGTCAGGAGTCACACAGCTTTTAAGAAATAGAGCAAGAATTTGAAACCAGGCAGAAGAGTCCAGAATCTGCTTTTTAGCTAACCACTGCAATGTGTGACACCATATTCTAAACCATTTTTCTGTCACAACATTACAACAATCCCTTACGTTTATGTCTAACACATGTTAACTGTTTGCATTCACAACAACATTACAAAGTAAAGGCTGTATTATTTCACAAAGGAATGAAGGCCTGAACAAGCTAAAACACTCATAGGAGACTCAGAATTTTTATTGCTAGTTTTTTTTTTTAGATCTGTGAGTTACATTTCTCCTAGTCATATCAGAGCGACAGAGGAGTCTAGGTGTATTTTTCTGTATCTCTTTTCCTTGACCAGTTACTTAATTTTGTTACAGTTTGTTTCCATCGTTTTTACATCACTACATTTTTGCCCTCATTCCTTTCCTTCAGTCAGGTGCTGTCTGTGCATTCTCTGGCACGATGTTTATACAATCTACCTTATGATTGTGATTGCTCATAAAAATAAAGTATCAGTGAAACAGAGACCCTTGAGGTGTAGGCAGGAAAACTGCTGCTGCTTTCACGCTATGAAAACATGCTTCGGTACTTTCGGTGTTTTCAGTTGAGCAGTGGTTTCAAAATGGGTAATGAAAAGAAAGCAAAGGAGGGGGGAGTTTGGAGAAATTGTTCTTTTATTAATTTAAGATAGGGAGAATATATTATATTTATACCAAACCTTTCTGTTGCTAATAACCAAAAGTTCAGATGAATGAGTACTTTCAGCTTTTTATGTTTTTATACTTTGCCTTCTGGCACTGATAGAAAATTCTGGCTGTAAGAGTCATCATTCCATTTTACTAAAAAAGAGATGTACTGTATATAAGAGTTACCTTTACTAAAAACTTACAAAAGATCTGTCATATTTCTAGATTCTTAAAATTTAGGAGTGACTTACTTTAAAAACCGGAAACAGTGAAAATATAAGCCATCAGCCTCTTGCATAAATGTGTATCATTTCTCCTGCATATTTAAATTACCTAGTACTAAAATCTGCTTGTTTCATTAAAATAATAGAATGGAAACAACTAAATTGTAAGACTTTTTATTTAAGTAATTCCTACTATGAAGTCAGGTACCAAAACAAGGAAATTTCAGAAAGTGTTATGAAACTTCTATTCAGAAATGTAGGATTTTATAGATAATCCTGATTGGACAGTCGGTATTAATACCAGATGGGGATTTTTATGGAACAACTGAGGACGTATTATCTAAAATTTTGCATCAGCACTGATGTATTAGAAAACAAAGCCACAAAAAGAAAAGTTAATCCAATACTGTAGCTTCCTTTTGTATATTCTGCCTTGGGTTACTGTGGGTGCCATAAAATTAAATTGTAAAATTTCAAGATTTAAAGTGGGCAAGAAAAAGATGGGAGTTTTTTTCTTAAGATGAATTCCCTTGTTTTTACAAAAATAATGACTCTGTTGTCATATAAGGCAAGGCAAGGAGCTACGTTTAAGTAGTAGACTGGCTACATCATGAGAAAAGAACTGGCTTTAAAAATACATTTATTCTTACATTTTCTCAAAATATTATATTTTCCCACATATGTTCAGCTTTAAAAGTGAAAGATCCATAAATCTATGTTACCTTGTAAAACTTTTCTGTATGTGTTCAAATTTTCCTAGGACCCAAGAAAATGATATAAATTAGAATACAGTACAGTTTAAATCTGTGTGTTTGCTTGGCTGTCTTTAGAAAAGAAAAAAATGTCTTCTGTGTATTTGGGTTAACTTTATTAGTACTATTTCTCTTCATAGTTGCTAAGTTACCAGATATTTGAGAGAAGAAATAAAAGCCAGGACTTTGTTTCAGATGGTGAACTCATAGGGGCATTTAATTGGCTGTATCATGCACGGCAAACAGCATAAGGCAATAAAGTTACATTTTTGAAGCACTGAGGTTGTGTTAAAGAACTTCTAGAATGTGAAATATGTTCTAGAAAGAGATTTGAGGACAATCTCATCCCTTGGATTTATTTCAGAAAGGGATAGTTTATCCGTGTGACTTGCATTTCAGATTAAATGGTTGCCTAAGACGTCAAGGAGAACTGAAGCTTAACGAGGTCCTGCACTTTTCATAGCAAGCAACAACAGAAATGACAAGTATTTCAGATCCAGTATTGCTTGAAATTTTATCAGAATCTCTTGTAAAATATGTGGTTTACAGGGATAGTTCAACTATTGAGAGTTTTGCATCTTTAAGGAAAGGACACGAGTGCCCAAATATTTTTAAAAATCTCGTATTTACCATTATTTATTGGTGAAATTCTTAGTATTGAAAATTAAAAGATCAGAGGATCCCCATATCATAACAAACTTAAGTGTTAGTGTTGAACTTTACTGTTGGTAACTAGTAATTTAGTAATTCTCATGATTAAACAAAAAACCCAGATAGAATATGGAAGGACATTTCTTACATATAGTTACAAAATTATTTCTGTGTAAAAATATTGTGTATTTTTGGCTTTTTGATTATGTATTTAAGTAATTACAGCTTCTGAGTCCATATATTCTGTTGTTAAGGCTGACTACTTACCTACCATTTATTCTGCATCCTGACCTGTTAAGACAGTTTAGCTTTTTTATATGTATCAACAACTTTGTTCTTCTGAGTAATGCCAGTTGTAGCAGTTATTAATTTGTTAACCAAATTAAATTACTGCCAGATGTAAATGTGGAAAGCTGTTTAAAATTCTGAATTGTAGCAAGAAATACCATAAGTTTATTTACAAGAATTATTTACAAGAATTTTGCTTAATATTTGGTTATACCTGAGGTTTTGTTGAAAACAAATTTTTTATTGTTATATCTTAACTTTGTTTTGTAGCCATATTTTGAGAAATCCAAGAATTTATGTATATCTTCAGCACCTATTCATGTTAGCTCTAACAGAAACTAATCATGTTTCCAACTATTCTTTAGTTTTTATTCCCTTGTTGTTGATTATTGTACTGTAAATCTTACACCTTTAATGTTAATTGTTAAAATTTGTTTCTAGTGTCACTAAAGCATTTGTTTTCAGAAACCCAGCATGTATGTACAAACTATAATTATATACTTCAAATGTTATTAAATCAAACCTCAAATAGTACATTAAAAGCATAAAAATACTTGATGACAAGTTTCTACATAAAGTTACAAAACAGAATCTTTTCCAGATGAGATAAATTGTAGTTTGTTCCAAAGTTCTTTAATAGATTTTGAAATTTTAACTACAAATGTAAAATAATTATGCATTTTGATACATACATATTTTTGAATAAGAAAAAATATTAAAATACCTTTTGTATCTGTTGATAATGTGAATCCAGAAACTTGCTGCCCTTATTCTTGATTTTAAAAATCAGTGTAGAAGTTTGTTCATCTGCGATGGTGATAGCAGCTGCATTTTTGTTTTGGACGGTTGACTCCACGCTGTAATGAGGAACTTTTTCTTTTTATAGTACCAATCAATTGAATTTGACAAACCACCTATGTAATTTCAAGTAATGTAGTGGAAGTTCTGGTCTGTGGGCTGTCTCTAGTCCAGCAGAGAAAGCATTGTGGCTTTGCTCTGTCTGCCACATGGAGAAGTGCAGTCACCAACTGCAGCTGACACAGACTGTATACACAGCACCCCTGAATAGTGATTCCCTCTCTCAGTAGACTCAAGTTCAGCCCACATATTACGTCACCAAAAACTGCTGGAGACTGGGGTGGGGGGTGGATCTGTTTAGGATTTCCTCTCCTCGCCTTAAATAGGGGTGGAGGTAGTGGGATCAGCAGGAGGTTGTGTAGCTCCAAACAAGGGGAGATTGTGTGCAGGTTGCAGGAAGGGCACCATCTGGAAACAGACTGTCAGTTCAGCGGGCAATTACAAAACAAACATTTTAGTCTGCTGGCCAGAGAACTTTTAAGTTGAATACTGAAATAAGTACTCAACTTCACTTTAGAAGTAGTTGCAGGCTAATGAGTTTGTTTTTTGTTAAAAGGAACAAGAGCTACACTCTGTTAGGCAGTAGCCTCCTAAATAATGTTTTTTATAACCTAGAAGTTTTAAACACTTTACTTTTTAAGCATTTTAAGTTGCTGTTTCAGAAGATTTTAAACTTACAAAAACTTGATTTTGTTGTATATTTTATAGTATACTGTTTAAAACTGCTTTTATGTGATTACCAAAAATAAGTGAAACTTGTGAAACTTAATGCTTTTTAATCTTAAATTCTGATGTTATACTGTATAATAGCATGTTCTACAAAGTGACTCCTCTTGTCCAAATAAGGTCATTCGTGTTACTAGTTGATGTGTTGCCATTTAATGACAAACATAACCCTAAACTGAATAAAAAACAAGGGGGTTCTTAACCCTACTGTGTGAGTTTAGACAGATCACTTCCACCATTTTCTGGCCCAGTTTCTTCTCCTGTGAAAATAGAGTGCCAGAGAGGGAATTAACAGGTGATTGGTATTATGCTATTGTGTATCATTAAGATATATGAATTCAATAGCCAGGGAAACATAAACTTAGGTGTTTTTAAGTAACTTGGCTTAGTACTTAACTGCTCAAGTAGTGCAACTGGGATTTGAACCTCACACAAAAAGCATTAACCACGTTCTGTCTTTGAATTACCTACTGCTGAATATTGCTTCTAAATAAAACTTTTGGGCTTCTTTTTTTTTTTTTTTAGCATGTGTTTTATCCCTTTTTTTTGCCATAGCTAGATTTATTTTTCTCCTCCTCGTAGGACCTATAGACCCACATCCTTTATTTTAAATTCTGACCTTTCTACCTCTTTCATAGAATCGTTTCTTCGAATTTGTGTATCATATATATGTATACTGAAAGGTGCAAGCTAAAGTCCTTATAAAGGCAGATACATGAAGCCTGTTGTATAAATAAGTCATGTGAACTAGAAGAAAATGAAGATGATGACCAACTAGCGCACTTACAGTTAATTTAAAGGGATCTGAACTTTTTTGGCAGTACCGCATTTTAGCCTTAAAGGTTAATAATGAGAGAGTGTTTCTAGATCTTCCCATTTTTCAGGGAAAAAAAGTCATTTAGATTTTTCTCGTTCTCCTTCCTGGTTTTAAAAACATTGGGACAGATGTCAGCTTTTAGCATCTGATTTATGTTATGTATTATTTGACCATCCAGTAGTTTTGGTTTATTCACTAATAAGTTTAATTTGGGTAAAATATGAGCTATTAAACTCCCTCTGAACTTTCCAGTTTAGGTAGTCTTGGGCTTTCTAACTTGAATAATTAACATTTATCACTAAACAACATAGGAAATTGGAGTGGCAGGTGTTTAGGGACAAATAATGGTAGGTTTGGCTATTTAAGTTGAAATTGAAATTTAGGCGCTATACACAGTCCTGAAAAGTCATCAGCAATTAGGTAGCAGCTGAAGCTACAGAACTAAGATATTACAGGGAAAGTATTGTAAAGTAAGAAGTTTTAATGATAGATCATGGGGAAAACTAACATCCAAGAAATAAGAGGAAAGAGAAGAATCAAGGGGGGAAAAGCTAGGAAACTTCAAGCAGAAAGAAAAGAAAAAAAAAAGCCAGTGTCTAAAATACTGCAGAGAAGCTAGATATGCTGGCACATGCCTGTAATCCCAGCACACCGGGAGGCTGAAGCAGGAGGATTGCAAATTCAGACTGACACTGGGCACCTTAGTTAATTAAGTGAGATCCTGTCTCTAAAAACAAAAGTGCTGGGGATGTAACTGTGAATACCCTGTGCTCAATCACTAAGCCCACCAAAAACAAAAACCCTGCAAAGAAATGAGGTAGAAGAGAGAGACAGGAGAGATTTGAGATCAGTAATGTCTTCACCAAAATAAGTTTCAGCAGCATGTTAGATACAGAGTTAATATTTAGTAGGTTGAAGAATAACTGGCTGCAATTTAACAAATGGATTATATACACAGTATATTTTTTTGTTTGTTTTTTGTTTTGTTTTGTTTTTGTGGTGCCGGGGATCGAACTCAGGCCCTTGTCCACAGTATATTTTTAAAAATTAGAAATCAGTAAAAGACCAAAAAATGGACAAAACTCATTACAAATAAAGGAAATGAAAAGTAAGACATAATGAGATAGTATGTCATAAGGTTGGTAAAATTAACAATACCAAATGTAAGAACAAATTTGGATCAGTAGCAACATACATTGTCAGTGGAGTATAAATTGATAAAGCTTTGAAAAGCAATGTTGGCTGCATCTTGTAAAGTTGAATATTAATGTACCTTCAAACCTTCGCACTTCTGGTCCAAGTGTGTGTGTCCTAGAGAAAGTCTGTACATGTGTACTAGGAGATACAAGAATGTCTGTAGTAACATGGAGTAAGGAAGTAACTCAATATTTGTCAAATAAAATAAGTAAATTGTGATAGAATCTCACATTATTCTCAGTTTAAGGAATTACTGCTGTATTTAATAACAGAAACAAAATGGTAACAAAATAGTGAAACAAACCTTTCATAGAGTACTATACTTTTTTTTAACCATGCATGATTCACACAGTTAATGAACCAGCATTGCTTAATAGGTACCACTATTTTTTTTTTCTGTCCTATGTTAGGACCTTGAAGAAAAATTTATTTTTAACACTTATTTAATAAATGCTTATAAGTCACTTAGAATATATCAGACATTTTTCTAACTTTATAAATATTATTCCATTTAGTCACAGATAGAAAATGATTTTTTAAAGCTTAAAACTAAGCAAAAGTAAATAATATATTATCCAGAGATACAGTTATGTCTTTGGAGAAAAGAGAATGATCTTAAAATTCAGAATAGTGGTTACTTCTAGAAGGAACAAACATGATGTAATAGTAATAATGGTATAGTTCTTCTTTATCTTATAGACACATTAGAAATATGCAGACATCACGTGTGGCAGTGGTTGTCATTTTGATAGTGTAGTTACAAATAGCGAATATTGTCATCTGGATTTAATGATAGTGGAAGAACGGCGAGAATTGGGACAATAAGTGCCCAGCTAAAATCTACTTTCTGCCTCGGAAGCCTCCTCTGATCTCATCAGCAGGCAGTGGCATTTCTTTCTAAGAACTTTGGTGAAACTGCCCTCCATCTTTTCTGTTGCTAGTAACACACCTGCTGTTAACATTGTTGATGCCCCTTCTTTGAGGAGCCTTGTAGCTTTCCCGAGGGAGGCTGCAATTCTTAAATTGATTGGTTTTTCTCAGATGTTGATGGCAGATGTTACACGTGTAAAAGGATCCTTTCTTAAAGAAAAATTAGTAGTTCTCACCCAAATATAAAATCGACGTATATCAAAGGTTTTATTTAAATCATTAAATTTATAGGGGAATTGGGAAGATACAACTATTTACTTCAAGGGATAATTCAAAGTAACACACATATAAGTAATTGGGAATGCTGAAATAAATTCACAAATAGTTGCTAAATTGGTCAGCATCCACAGGGCAGTCAGTTATATCCCACTAGATATAATTCATTGGCATTGTTATGGTCAAGAATTTGTATTATTAGCTGGGCGTGGTGGCACGCACCTGTAATCCCAGCACCTGGGAGGCTGAGGCAGGAGGATCACCTTGAGTTTGAGGCCAATCTGGGCTAAATAGTGGGTTCAAGGCCATCCTGGAACACATAGGGAGACCGTGTCTCAAACAAACAAACAATTTGCATTATTTTCAGTCGTAGGTCAGGCACAGTGGCACATACCTACATAGTAATCCTAGCTGCTCAGGAGGCTGAGGCAGGAGAATCACAGATTGGAAGTCACCCTGGGCAGCTTAAGGAGACACTATTTTGAAAAAAAAGGCAAGCGGCTGGGATGCAGTGCAGCTCAGTGGTTGAAGACTGCCTCATATGTGCAAGGCCCTGGGTTCAATCCCCAGTACTGAAGAAGAAGAAGAAGAAGAAGAAGAAATGAATGAATGAATTTGTATCCTTACCAGTTTTGCAGTTTGTAAAATAGCTTACCAATCCCCTGTACTAAAGAAGAAAAAAAAATGTAATGAATGAATGAATTTGTATTATTACCAGTTTCACAGTTTGTAAAATAGCTCACATGGGCCAGAAGATGCACTAGAGACAGGATACCTAATATTCTTATCTTTTTTGCCCATTTCAGATTCTTGAAGTTTTTCTGGATCCATGTAAACTGTTATGTGCATCAGATATTACAGTGAAAATAGAATAAAGGATAAATAAATGTGGTGTTCTGTTTCACCTTCAAGGTGCTTATTGAAGGGAGGCGGGCAAGCTTTCTTTCTTGGGGATCAGACTTGAAGGAAGGTTGCATCTTGTTTTCTTAAGTAAGGGAAAATGAAGTATGTAATACTGACTCTGAGAAGGGAGTCAGTGGGAGGGAGGTGAATGAGAGTAGAGGCAACAGTGGATGTTTGGAAAGAGGCAGTGGTAAGTACATTCAGCATTGCAATTTAGATTTGGAAAGAAGAAAGGGAGATTCTCCTCTGAGATTGGAGGAAATGAAAAGGACCCAGGCTGTAGATTCATTTGAAGACATAAGGGAAAAATATATTTAGGGTTGATGGCTTAAAGAATACAGTGGTACCTCAGTTCATGAACTTAATTCATTCCACTATTGTGGTCACAAACTGAATTGGGTGAGAACTGAATCAAGTTCAGTAGTTAGATTCAATGTTAACCTTACGGGGAAATTTGATTTCGTTCTTTACAGTTCGATTTGTGACCAGAGTTATGGGAATAATTAAGTGCATGAACTGAGGTACCACTGTACGATAAAGATTTACCCATGGGAATCACATGGTACTAGGGCGAGTAAAAGGATTACTCTGCCAGGTTTTTATGTTAAGCACCACATACTGTCCAAGCATTGCCCAGGATTTTCTCTTAGAGTACAAGATACAGCAAATGCCTTAGGTGAGTTGATATTCTTGAACAGATATTATGAGAAAATTTAGACAGTGAAAGAGATTCTGATGTCATAAAAGTTACTAAGTGAATGGTGTATAAATAATGCATAAATTTACAACAGAATGTAAATTTTTAAAAACTCAAGCTACAAGTGTAACCTCTATCCAGCTCTGTCACTAGCAGGTTGCATGGCATTAGACACATCCCTTAAGTATCTGGATTTCAGGTTCTTCAGCTATTAGAGAGAATGAATTAGACAAGACTGTTATAAATTCCTCTCTTGGAATCTGAGAAAATTAAAGAATAGATGGCATTGAACTGAATACATAAGATTTGAATGGACAGAGGTATGTGTAGAAAACATTCAAGGTAGGAGAAAATGGCATACATAGTAACATGGGGCTTATTTAGAAAGCAGTGGTATGTCATTTTGGTTCCACTGATCCTGACAGTTTGTGAAAGCAGAGTAATAAGTGGAAAAGTATACATTTTTTTCTCTCCTACTTATAGTTGTCTTACACATTTTATGTATGAGAGGTAGACGCTAGGGAAATATTTTAGAGTGAGTGACCTTCCATATTTGAGACTAATGTAACCAAATTATTTTGGGAATTGTGTTATTTTTATTGGTAAAAGAAACATGAATGGGCTAGGAAAATTCAGTTTATAGTTACATTCAGAAACCCAGTTGTCAGCCAGATGTGGTTGTGCACACTAGTAATGCCATACTCAGGAGACTGAGGCAGGAGGACTGCAGTGAGTTCCGGGTCAGCCTGAACTGCACAACGAGACCCTGTCTCCAGGGGGAAAAAAAAATCCATTTGTCAATCTCGAAAACCTAAGATACTTCTACCAGATTTGAGACAATTTTCAAAGTACAGTAGTTAAGACCCACTGCAAGTAGTATTTACTACGATAGTAGTAGTTAAGATATGGGTGTAAGACTATTATTAACTTCTCTATGTGAGGCACTGACTGGGCTATCTATGATTTATTCTTTTTCCTTTTTTTTTTTTTTTTTTTTTTTTTTTTTTTTTTTTTTTTTTTTTTTTTTTTTTTTTTTTTTTTTTTTTTTTTTTTTTTTTTTTTTGGTGCTGGAGATCGAACTCAGGGCCCTGTGCTTGGAAGGCAAGCACTCTAACCACTGAGCTAAATCCCCAGCCTACGATTTATTCTTAATCATAATAAAACTTGAGAAATAGGTAATGAGTGTTAGATGTAAAAACTGAGATTCAAATATTAAAATGCCTCCATCATACAACTAGTCAGATGCAAAGCCAGTTCAGTCTCTTTTCCTTTTTAAGTCCCATGTATGCCAGAGTTCCTAATTGCAGTCTTAAACATGCTTACAAACAGTATCATAAGAAGACATTTACAAGGAACACATTATGTCCATGTCTGACCCCAACTTTATGGAACTCTAGGCCCAAGTCGCCATATGTTACTAATACATTAATGACATAGTCTCAATATGGCAGACATTGGAATATATTTAGAAATGAACTCTTTCTCCTCCTTCACTTTGTCATGTTCTTCCAGAATACAAGTAAGAAAACATTTTTTTATCTAACTTTCTTTCAGGTATCTATTTGTCAGACTTAACATACATTGATTCAGCATATCCATCAACTGGCAGCATTTTAGAAAATGAGCAAAGATCAAATTTAATGAATAACATCCTTCGGATAATTTCTGATTTGCAGCAGTCATGTGAATATGGTAAGTTTCTGGGGGATAACATAACATTAAGCCATTAGCATGCTGTGGTTACATCTGCTTTTCACACAGCAGGAAACATCACTTTCTTGTTCATTATATCATAAAGGAAAATTGTGTTCTTTTTACTTCACCATTTACTATTTAGTACTGTGTTTTGTTTTGATGAGGCAGGGTATCCTTGTGTTGCCCAGTATGGCCTGGAACTGCTATGCCCCATAAGTCTTCTTGCCTTGGCTTCCTGAATAACTGGGTCACGGATGTACATCATGGTGCCTAGCCAAGCATCCTTTCTAAGAATTTCTTTTAGAAATTTAAATTTTTATCTTTTTCTGCTACTTTACAGTAAATTTGCTTACAAAGTACAAGGATGAAAAGTATTTAATATTACCACTTCACAGTTTTTAGCCTTTTATAGAGTTCATGAAGTTATTTTCTATTCATCTCATTTGAATCACTATTTTATAAGTAGTACTTACATTTTTTCAGTTAGGAAAGTAGCTGAGACCATTGTTTCCTAGTAACAGTTGACTTTCTTGAGTCAGACATTGAGCAAACCAGTTTTTGTTCAAGGTGTATTTTATGGAATGACATTGAAAAACTCAACAAATAAGCCCAAATCATGAGAAAAGTATGATTTTTAGCTGTTTGGGTTGCTTTCATCTTGATAGTGATAAGGATAGACTCGCCCTTGAAGCCACTAAAAGTAGTTCTAACTGTCCATAAACTGACATAATTCTTCTGGTTTGGAAAAAGTGCGTTTAAATCATCTAATTTATTTCATATTAAAACTAAATTTGCATACGTGCATCTCTACTTTTAAAAACACTTCCTGAAAGGTGGGGCGGGCGGGTGGGACTGAAAATTAAATCTCTTATCTGTCCTTTTCTCTGCTTTTTAGACACACACCAAATAGTAAAGTTAATTTATTCTTGTTTGAAATTTGTAATTGAGTAGGGGGACACATTTATAAACGGGAGCCAGGTTCTTTTAAAAGAAAAATAACTGCCCTCATTTCTTACATTGAGTTGAGGATTAACTATATATACATCAAAATGAAGTCTCTCTGATTTTCTTTCTCTGAAGTTCTCAAATATGTGGACTTAGTAATTGGAGCTAGTGGTTGTTTCTGTTATCTATACAAGCAACATACAGCTATAATTTTTAAAGTTTCCTTCAGCTTTACTTTTAAATAAAATATATCTCAGTAATATTCTCCTGTAGTTGATTTCGATTTTGGTGCCATGTGGCCTTTTCCTTTAATTATTTTTCTCAGCTTAACTTTTAAGTTCTGTTTAAAGTATACTTTATTGGATAATTATTTATCACCTTTTGCCTAGATATTCCCATGTTGCCTCACGTCCAAAAATACCTGAACTCTGTTCAATACATAGAAGAACTACAAAAATTTGTGGAAGATGATAATTACAAGTAGGTTGGATCTTCAGAATTGGTTTGTACTTTATCCTGTCCTCCACTCTGCAATTTAAACATCTAAATGTCTTTCAGCATCTAAGTCCTACATTATACAAAGATGCCTACTCTAGTGGTGCATTAACAATGGTAAAGGTACTTAACATTTTTCTTTTTAATCACTTGGTATTATTGAATCAATATACAAATGTCATTTGTTCTTTATTAAAAAGTATTTTAAGTTGTAGAGAGCTGAAGTTTGATAATTCGACTTAAATTTCTTTCTCCATATTCATTGAATCTTTTTGGAAGTTTATTTTTTAATAGGCAGAAACATTAATAAAACAGTCTACAAAATAGAAAGGTTACTTTTTTAGTAACGTAATTTTTTGACACATCTTTGGTTTTTTTTTTTTTTTTTGGATATTGAAAGGATACTGAACTTTCTCGCCTCTGGGTTATTGACGTAATTTCCCAACATAGCACTATATTTACTTTTTTCTCTGTATTATAGCAAATCCTTTATTAAAGATTTTAAAATCACTTTTCAGATAAATGATACTCATATCTACTTTCTTTTTCCTTAGCATCCATAGTATTGCTTAGGATAAGGAGATTTT
Organism: Hystrix cristata; assembly: GCA_004026905.1. Lineage (NCBI taxonomy): Eukaryota > Metazoa > Chordata > Mammalia > Rodentia > Hystricidae > Hystrix > Hystrix cristata. Next base: position 17,085 of record PVJO010009144.1, read on the forward strand.
TACATTGTTTTATCCCTTTTCATGTTTTAGTAATAGTACTTTATATCTTAACTGCTGGTGTTTTCAGAGGGTGGGAGGATTTAGAGCTTATTTCTCTCAGTGCTTCTCATTTTTCTTTTAGCTTCATTTGTTAATTTTTTTTAAATACAAAGTTTTTGCTTAGCTTTAAAAATAAAATAAAGATGATGTCTAACTATTTTGCCCAGGCTGTTCCCAAACTCCTGGGTTCAAATGATTCTCCTGCCTCAGCCTTCTGAGAGGCCAGGACCATGGGCACATGTCATCACGTCATCACATCTTCACGCCCAGCTTTTTACTTAACTTTATTATGCCAGTTGTTCCCAAGCTTTCCAAATTGAATTCTATGTCTTCTAAAATTATTTTCCCAAAAAGGTTATATTTTTAAAATTTTATCAATGTAAAAGACTTATTTTTTAGCTTTAATGGGAAACATTTTTCTGATCCCCTTTGATTAATGATTATCAATATTCTTGTTCTATAGATTTTAACAATCTATAATTCTGTAGAAAATTAATTCCACTGAAAGCCTAGAAATTCTAGAAAACAACTAGAAATTAACTTTTTTCAAAATGCTGACTATATTACATTGTGCATATATATTAAAATGTGTAAAAGCTTATTAATGTTTCAGGATAACCCACACAGTATTAGCATTTTATATTTCTGTAATGATTTCTATTTTACCAAGGGGTTTTTACAGATTACTTCATTTGAAAATACAGATAAGGTAAATGTATCAGCTTTTTAAGGCTGGAGTTGTTTCGCAGATCTCTTGCCCTAGGTTCTAAGTTTCTTGAATTTGATGGTCTGTGTCTTTATGAATGTTTTCCTCATCCCTCCAGTTACTGACGTAATACTTAGCCTAACAAACACTTAGGCTTTGAACAGATATCTTAATAAAATCAAGACATGTCTTCATTAAAAATTTCTTTATTTGGCTCATGAAACAGACTAGACTTAAGTTAAAGTAGAAGTCTAAGAATTTTGCACACATTTTTACTGATTATAGTAAATCTGTAACAGATTATTTATTGAAGCTAATTTTTATTTTGCTGAAAGTATAGACTCAGCCTCTGAAGCCATTAAGTAGTTCTAACTGTCCATAAACTGACATAAGATACCTTTATCTTTATAGGAAGGCTGATGCCATTATATTGATTTTTGTCTTCATGAGTCACCAGAACCAGAACATTATTCATTTAATAAATACTGAGCTTTTGCTATAGGCTAGTTACTCTGTTGGTTGCTGGAATTACAAAAATAAATAAGACATTGCTCTTGCCCTCCAGAATTTCAGTCTCATGCAAGACACATCCATAAAACAATTTTTTTCAGAACATGCAAACAGTACTATAGTAGTGATATGCCCAGGATGGTGTGGAAACATAGTTAAGGGGAGGCCTAACCCAGCTTTAAGTAAGAGAAGCAAAGAGAAGAGAAACATGAATAGCTACAGGAGACACTGTCACCTGAGGCTGCATCTTACCAGGTGAATAGAAGTTAGCACCTTATGGAGGGTAAAGGCGTCCTGGTGGTAGAATGACCAGAGGAATGGGGAATATTTAAATCAAAATGACACTTACTAAAGGCCTGTTTCTGGCAGCTTCTTCATCAGCCAGTATTGATAATACATACATTCTTTTAATCAGCATAAAAATCTATGTATTTAATTTTAATGCTGAATATAATTTTTTTAGTGACTCAGCATCACTGTTATTACATGCTGCTTTGATAACGTAAGCAGCTGGTACTTGGGGTAGTATCACTGCTGTGCTCTTTAAGGAACTTCTTTTTATACTGCTGTCAGTTAATCAGCTGCTGCAGATAGCTGTGTGATTCATGCAGTAAGCTCCCATTTCTTCTGTTCCTTTCTTTTTGGGTACTGTTAGAAAATTCTGGTTATTTTGTTTATTTCATCTTTTACACACCGTACCATAAGCTGCAGAAGGACAGGGGCACCAGCCATATCTTGCCTAGTTTCTTACATGATTGTGCTGAGCACAGTGCCCAACACAAAGCAGATACTCAGTGAATATCAAGTGAGTGAATAAATATATTCCGTGGCCTAAATAGTGAAAGCAACTGCTGTATGAAAAGAAATGGAATTCTGATTAAAATCATTCATTTGTTCAATTCATTTCTTTTTTACCTTGTCACGTAATTAGCATATATCATATTTAATTTCCCCTTACGTTATTAAGGAAATAATTGCTTAAGAACCTACGTTAGATTTATCATTATGAATGCCACTTGTGTAAATTCATTAAAATTCACGTCAATAGAATGCTAAAGTCTTCATTAATTTTCAGATTCTTAGTAATATTAAAGCTTCATATACCATATCAAAGCTTTTTCTACAACTGCTTTAGTGTTTTGTTTCCAGAATTGCTTTCACTGATGTGGATCATATTTTTTTTTGCTGTGGAACTCAAAACTGGGTATATAATCCTAAGTGGAACTAGTGTAACAAGAAACTTGGACTTGGGAAAAAGATTTACTAGGAATTTCACAACTTTTTTATTTGTATAGACCAATGGTGGCAAACCTTTTAGTGCTTCCAGTGGTAACAAATGGCCCACTGCACCACACGTGCCGTAGGCTCGCCAGCACTGGTATAGACCTTTCTTTTGATAAGCTATGTTAATTGATCTGTTGGGTGGTTAATTTTGAATAAGGTGTTTTTGAAATGTAAGTGTTAAAATCAGATAGTTTATCCAGTAAAGAGTCTAGAAGTAATATGCGTAGTATTCATATAATTGATATATATACATATTTATGAACATTCCTGAATTCAAGTGTCTTCAATTAAGTGTAAAAATATACACCAATTGTGTTTTAGTCCTTCAGCAGATACCTTTAAATGTCTTAAAGTGTTTGGAACCTTTAAGATAGTTTGGAAGACGTGTGTTTTTTAATATAACCCCCCCATTAATATTTCCTAGAATCACTATACAGTCAGCTTTGGATAGAAGAGGTGACTTAACATCTTAAAGATTGCTCTGGAAGAAAAATATAATAGCTTACATTATTTTATAAAAATGTTTTTATTTTTTGAGAAAATGCATGACTTTAATATTATTCGTCAAAGCATCATTTCATGTGTTGTGTCGTTTTAAAATGCAGGCTCTCATTAAAGATAGAACCAGGGACAAGCACACCACGGTCTGCTGCTTCCAGGGAAGATTTAGTAGGTTAGTACGTAGTCTTCTCTCATTTCTAAACAGTAAATCAGGTAACCAAATAGGAAAGAACAGACCTCAAAGTAGGTACTTAGCATATCTTATATTGCATGCAAAAGTTTATTTTTGGTATTAAAGTCTGTCAGTCCCTATTATTATTGGAGAAGAGGAAGGGCAGAAGGGGCAGGAAGTGAAAGAGAAGGGTAATGCATTTATAATACTACATTGAAATCCAGTATTTTATAAAATAAAATCTGTTAGTCCTTTCAAGGATTTATGTTTGTTTTTGCCTTGCTGGGATAGAGCCTAGGGCTTTACACATGCTGGGAAAGCACTCTACCACTGAGCTACATCCCTAGCCTTGAGTTTTTTGTTTTTTAATTAAAAAGTTGGCTTGTAGTTTTGTCAGTAATGTACAAACAAACAAATGTTATTTAATCAAGGACAGCAGGTGCAACAGAAAATAATAGATGAGAATTTATGAATATGCAGAATTCTGCTATTTAAAAGAATTATTCACATCAGTTTTAGTGACTTAATTTTTTAAATGTTTACTTAGATACTGAGCCAAGAACTAAAGATACAAAAAAAGTGCTCTACTTTATCTATTGCATTATAATGAGGTATTATATTTATACTACAAATAATCAAAGAAACATAACAATTGTAGAAATTCATTTAAGAAATAATTATTACCAATATAGAACTTCACACTAAACCTTCTGTTGTATATTCTGAAAAATATTTGTTCTGTTTTTGTTTTTGAGACAGAGCCTTGCTGTGTAGTTCAGCTGGCCTTGAACTCCCCATGTAGTCCAGGCTGGCCTCGAATTTAACAGCCATCCTCCTGCCTCAGCCTCCTGAGTGCTGGGATTACAGGCATGAGACACTGTGCCTGGCATAGACCAGATTTTGTCTGTAAAATGAGATCGTGAGTCAGTCATTCCTAATTCTGCTTCTTGTTATGTAAATGGAGAATATATTTACACTGCCTCTACTTAATGCAAGTAAAAAAGATAGAAATTAATGGATTTTTGTCTCGTTCGGGATTGTGTGCTCTAGGACTTGGAAAATAAGTATTACTCATCTTCAAATCAGTTAAAATTTAAACCACATTTTATATCGAGAGATTTAAAGTACAGTAATCCTTTGAAACCATTTGAAAATTTTCCTGTTTTAATTGAAACTTTAGGTCCTGAAGTAGGAGCATCGCCGCAGAGTGGCAGGAAAAGCATAGCAGCTGAAGGACCCTTGCTTCCACAGACGCCTCCATCTCCTCGGAACCTGATTCCGCACGGACACAGAAAGTGCCATAGCTTGGGTTATAAGTCAGCATTTTTTTATTTTACCTCTCAATTTTTAGGTTGTTTGTAGTTGGATTTAATTTCTATTTATTAAACAGATAATGGTATCCTTGCATATTATTTTTAATAATAACAACCTTTCTGATTCAGTCAAACATCTTGTTTGCTTAAAAGCATCTACTTTTTCCTTTACCAGAGTTTAAAACTCAGATGTTTTCAACCACTACATTCCTATTTGAGGAAGTTAAATGAGAGTGCCATTATAAATAGAATTGGAATAGCACTTTCTTCTTAAATCATAACCTTTACATCAAGGGAGTCCTTCAAATAAGTAATAAATTATGGTCTAAAAATTACTGTAAAAAAAAGAAAAAAAAAAAAATTACTGTATTCCTGAATATAAAGAAAAAGGAAAGTGGTACTTTGTTTAACTTCATAATTAGTCTCTAAAAGTGAATTTGAAAACACTTTTTTATTATACTTGAGAGCCGAGATGAAATTAAAGTACGTTCTCTTATACAGGTAAATATGGCCAAGTTTCCTTCACATTTTCCCTAAATTGTTAGTAAAATCAGTGTGTTCGTTACTATGAAGGGTTGAGAAGTAAGTTCAGGATAGCAAATGTATCTTTTACATCCTAAATCATAGAGTATCTTGTATGTCCTAAATTAGTAACATGGTAAAAGTTGTGAAAAATACATCTCTTTGTTTCCAGTTTCATTCATAAAATGAACACAGCAGAGTTTAAGAGTGCAACATTCCCAAATGCAGGGCCAAGACATCTGTTAGATGATAGCGTCATGGAGCCTCATGCACCATCTCGAGGCCAAGCTGAAAGTTCCACTCTTTCTAGTGGAATATCAATAGGTAAGAAAGTTTCTCTGAGAAGGTTTCAACTTCTGTAAAATAAGAAATTAGAACTAAACGGTAGCCAGGTGTGGCGGCACATGCCTGTAATTCCAGCATTCAAATGTTTGAAGCAAGAGGATCACCACAAGTTTGAGGCTAGCCTGCACTACAAAGCAAGACCCTTTCTCAAAAAACTAAAACAAAAAAAGTTAAGCTGGGAAAAAAATATACTTGCCCAACCACAAATAGTGAAAATTTGATTTAAAAAAAAAAAACAAAGTTAAAAAAAAAATAAAGTAACAGTTGAATATAGAATGAAAGTAATAATTGATGATAGTTTTTAAAGTACTAATGTTTTTGACTCTAGAAAAGGAAGCATTTGAATACTGGTAGGAAAAGAACAGACTAATTGAATTCATTACCTGCATGCAGTTTGGTTGTAGAAATGAAAAAAAAGGGTGGGATCAAATATGATTCTAAATTATGTGGATTAAGGAGGTAAAAAGATGGTGGGGTTATTGCCGGGGTAGAATGGACTGGAAGAGCAGTCGTGGGCAGTGAGGTATCTGAAGGGTAGCCAAGTGCGAGGGATTAAAAATTCCAAGTTCAAACCCAGCCTAGATGACTTAGCAGGGCCTAGTCACAGATTTTTTTCTTTAATATCTGGGGATATAGCTCAGAGTTCGCTGGGTGTAGTCCCCAGTACCAGTAATCATCATCATCATCTCCAAAACGCCACCACCACTGGGTTCCCTCTGGTTCCTCATCTCAACCACAAATATAGAAATCCGTTTAGTGACTGTGGCATCAATTCATCCAGCGATGTACATAACTAATGCCATGCCAAATACATAAAAGAAGTATTAATCATATAATTGTTCGCTTACTGCATCTCTCAGTTTGAGTCTCTCTTGGGACCTCAGTTATAAAAGTCTGATGAATTGTTCAACCCGATATATTCATCACCTTAATTTTGAAGGCTAAAATTAAAGTAACTTTTAAATTGATCTAAGCTCTTTTGGATTCTAAATTCATTCCCTTCATATTTTTCCTTAGCTAATTTTAAAGTTTGTTTTTGAAGACAGTGTAAACTAATATTCTGGCTAAAGAGGAAGTGGTTACATTGTTAAAATACCAATATGTATTTTTTTTTTTTTTGATGCTAGGGATTGAACTTGGGTCCTCGTGCTTGCAAGGCAAGCACTTTAACCACTGAGCTAAATCCTCAGCCCCAATATGTATTATTTTAATTTGAAACTTTTTTCTTCAGCCTTGTTTCTAAAGCCAAAGAAATTAATTTCATTAAGCTTTTTATCCTTAGAGTAGTATGGATTTCAGTATAAAAGAAAATACATATACCATAATGTCATAGGATTTCATAATTATATTGATACTAAATTGTAGCAAACTTCATGAGAAAAAGAATTTGTGCTCTGTACATCCTCTGGCAATAGAAAAATTGTTTAACAGTGAATTTTAGCTATAAGCAGGCATGCAGAGATGTCTTATTCTTTGTTGTTTTAGGTAGTCTTAACTGTATTCCAGTATATTGCAAAATACTTAAGGAACACAGCAGCAATATTAGAATAAAGAATTAATTTATGGATGTTTGCCTGCAATGTAATTGTTATTTTATGAGTACAGTTAGAGAAATATTTTCATTTTTTAAATGCTCAAAATTTTTATTAGTACATGCTTGGAGTACATAATGGTGAGATTCATCATGGGAAGTTGGTACATGTGCATGACACAGCTTAATTCTTTTTACTTCCCCTCCTCCCTCCACCTCCCTCCATCTCTATTTGCTCTTTAAATTATGTATACTTTTGATTTTTTTAATATAAAATCCAAACTGGAAAAATAATTCTGGCGTTTAAATAGAATAACTTGATTTTAGGTAGCAGCGATGGTTCTGAACTAAGTGAGGAGACCTCCTGGCCTGCTTTTGAAAGGTAAGAGAAATTGACCATTTGAATAGCTTTGAATGTATTTTGTCTGTCTAAAAGGATATAATAATATGAATTTGAAGAGGTATTTTTTTTCCTATCGGTAAAGAACTATTTAAGTTTCCTTTGGTAGAAAAATGAAGTTACTGATATTTCAGTTTGGAATTGTAAGTAATAAGAATGATCACCTCTTGATAAGTCTTATAAATATGTGTATTTATTTGGTATCTTTACACATTCAGTATTTGAATTTCAAATGTATTTAACATTGCAACTTAAAAATTTTTAATAATTTTAATAGTAATACATTTTAATAATGAAATTTTGTTGCGGTATAAAAAAGGCAGCTGCTGTGTGGAGCAAATAATGCTATATTGATATTCAATACAAGGTCTGAGAATGTGGCCAAATAAGAGTTTATATTAAACGTTTGTTAAGATTCTTTAAGTGCATGTTTGTAATACAGAATAGTGCTGTTTATGTTGGGAAATCGGTACGTGGGATCAGTACAGATCATTTTCAATCCCTTTATTTAGCCCCCTTCCCCTTTTCTCCTCCTTTCCCAATCCCCTGCCCCATCTCCAAGTGTCCACCTTCTAGTTTCCTATTGTCTCTCTTTTATTTTATTCAATTATTTATTTATATTTCAGGTTTCTCATGTAAGAGGAAACATGTAATATTTAACTTTGTGAGTCTGGCTTATTTCACTTAGCATGATGGTCTCAAGTTCAATCCATTTTTCTACAAATGACATGATTTCACTCTTCTTTATGGCTGAATAGTATCAATTGTGTATACATGTCACTTTTTTTTTTAACCACTTAACAGTTTACTCTGAGCATCGCTCACGCAGGTGTCATTTCAACCGGTCCATTCTTGTATTGAATAAATTTGATAAAACTGTTTTATATTTTCTGTTATAAAAATTAACGAAAAAATATGCAATTTTTGGTCATCCTGAATTTAAATAATTGGACTGGTAAGTGGTTAATCCATTCATCTTTTTAACAGGCATCTAGACTGTTTCTAGAGCTTAGCTATTGGGAATTGTGCCCCTATAAACATGGATATGCATGTATCACTATCATATTTCTTTCACTCTTTTGGGAATATACCCAGCAGAGGTATACCTTGGTCAAATGGCATTTCTACTTTTAAGTTTTTGAAGGATCTCCATACACATCTCCAAAAAAAATTTTGTACTTTTTATATGTACTAGGTTATATTCCTGCAAACAGCGTTAAGAGAGTTCGCTTTTCTTTCCCATCTTCATCAACATTCATTGTGTATGTTCTTAATGATAGTCTTCTAACTGGGATAAGGTAGAATCTTGACATTTTGATTTGCATTTCCCTAATGGCTAAAAATGTTGCATATTTTTTCAAATACTCAGTGGTCATCTGTACTTCTTTGAAGAAATGTTTCTTCAGTTAGTTTGACCATTTTTTTAATTGGGTCATTTGTTTTGGGGAGGATTTTTTTTTTTTAGTTCTATATATATTTTAGATATTAATCCTCTGTTAGAGTCACTAACAAAAATTTTCTCCCATTCTGTAGGCTGTATCTTTTCTGTTGTTTCCTTTGCTGTACAGTTTTTTAATTTGATATAACCATTTGTTGATTTTTTGATATTATTTCCTGTGCTACTGGAGTTCTATTCAAGAAGTCTTTGCTAGTGTCTGTAGCTTCAAATTTTCCTCTGTGTTATCTTCCAGCAATTTCAAAGTTTCTGTTTTTATATTTAAATCTTTGCTCCATTTTGATTTGATTTTAGTACAGGATGAGAGGTAGCAGTTTACTTTCTGCAAAAAGAGACCCAATTTTCCCAGCAGTTTTTGTTAAAAGAGGCTGTCTTTTCTCTGATGTATATTTTTGGCCCCTTTCTCAAAAATCACATAGCTCTAGATGCTTGGGATTGTTCATTCCATTTGTCTACATGTCTATTTTTGTATAATTTGAAATCCAATATTGTCATGCTTCTAGCTTTGCTCTTTTTGCTTGGGTTGCATTGGCTCTTCTGGGTCTTTTGTTTCCATGTGAATTTTAGGATTGTTTTTTCTAGTTCTGGCAAGAATGTTACTGGTATTTCGGTAGATTGCATTAAATCTGTAGGTCATTTCTGGTAATATTGCCATGTTCACAATATTAGTTCTTCCAACGTAAGAACAAGGAATGTCTTTCCATTTTCTAATGTCTTCAATTTTTTTCTTCAGAGTTCTGTAATTTTCATTATAGAGGTTTTTCACCTCCTTGGTCAGGTTGATTCCTAGGTATTTTAATTTTTCTTTTAAACTATTGTGAGTGGAATTGTTTTCCTGATTTCTTAGTGACTTTGTTAGACTCAAGATAATTTGATTTTTGACCAAAGTAATTGTTCCATTTCATACATAAACTAGTCAACTAAGTTTCTAAGCAATAACAGTATTGTTTAGATTAAATGTTAATGCCATATGAAAATTTCAGTTGACTATAGTTAGTCTTTTTTTTTTCCCTTCTGTATTGAGTCTGGAACCCAGAGCTTCCTTCATGGTAGGCAAGTGCTCTACCACTTAGCTACAGCCCTTCTATTTTTATTTTTGAGACAGTGTCTCACTAAATTGCCCAGGCTGGCCTCAAATTTTTGATCCTGCCTCTGTCTCCTGAGTTACTGGGATATAGGTGTGCACCACCACACCCAGCTCTGTTAAATCACTTTTCAATAGAAAACAATTCGTAGTTGTATTATATTTGAATTAATTTTAAACTGGTTAATTGGAAAATTAGATCCTTGTTCCTGATCCCTCACCATTATGTGATTAAGAGTGTACTTGTAAGTCCTGTATTTTAAAGTACAGTACTTTTTGGTCCTTTCTACTCTGTTAGTGTTCCCAAACTTTGTTCTCTTTGTAGGATTTTTTTTTTAAATTTATTTGTACATATTGCTTCTCTTCTGCTCTTTATTTTCATTCCTTTAATTTCAGTTTGCCTGAAATGGGGGAACACAAGAGTTGGCTTTTGCATGCTCTCTGAATTTGTGCAAATTGCCTTCCCTCTAGAAAAAGCACAGAATCATCAGCTGTTAATTATGGAATGTATTCTAATTTTTAGGTAAAATTACTGATTAGCAAAATTGTTTCTTACATTGCTTAAATTTTAAGTGAAGAACCCAAAGTGTTGTTGTGTTAATCTGTTTTCATCCCAGCAGGTCTCCTATCAAGACAATATTTGTTGATACTACCTTTATATCTCAAAACAGTGTTTTTTCTCTTTTGACAAATATTTTGCTTTGCAGATATTTGCAGCTAAGGGGGCAAAGTCTACTTGTGCCAAGTTTAAAATCAGTGGCTCTTTTTTTGTTTGTGTTTTACATTCCTATGTAGTTTAGACTGGCCTTGAACTTACTGTATCACCCAGACTCGCCCCAAATTTGGGTTGATCCTCCTGCCTCGGCCTCCTGAGTGTTGGGATTACAGATGTGCGCCACCAAGCCTGGCAAATCAGTGGCTCTTAGAACATTTTGAGAACAGTTAAATGAATGCTACTCAGCCAGATTCAGACATGAAATAATAAAAAGTGAATGTAGAATAGGATTTAAAATATTGTACTATCTGTGAATCATGAATTTGAAGATAGTATTCTGGAATTTTAACACACCATTTTGTTATTTCCTAGAGAGACATCAAATATATTTGATGCCTAAATCACTACAATAATGCTTAGTTTTAAATATCATTGTCAACGTTGCTACTTTTGTTTTTCTTAGGCAGCAAAGCATCAGTGTTTCTCTGTTTATTTCCCTTTTTAAGTGTGATATGCTTTATTTTGTATAAATATCAATCATACCATATTTATCACTTATTGACTTCATCAGTTGATGTAGAAATAAAATAGTGCCCATATTTATTATGCAGTTTGTCTCCTTCATTTTCTTTGATTTACTATAAGGAGGTTTTCCTTATTTGTTTTAAATTTACAAGCCACATTGCTTTTAGGTGTCTTCATAGGGACATATAATAAAAATGAATTATTTGTATAAATCCAAGCATCAGATTTAAAATCAAATCCAGGAAGTAGAATACAAAGAGAGATTTCTGAAGCATTTTTCAGGTTTTCGTGTTACTTGGCTACAAAATAGCTTTTTAGTTCTTCTGGCGGATGGATGAAAATAAATGTATATATAAATGTACAGTGTGAAACACCTAAAATACACTGCGTGCTTAAAAAGAGGACCAATCACATACTGTCCTTTTGTAAGATTTGGAAAGCAGTGTTACACAAAGATGCTCTTATAGTGTTCTGGGTATTGGTGATAATTGTGTGACTAAAACTATATGTAATATATACAATTTATAATGGAATCCAACAGGAACAGATTATACCATTCTCTCGGCCCGGTGACAAGAGTGGCACGAAATGGCTATCGAAGCCACATGAAGGCCAGCAGGTACAATTCCCCTGTATCCAGGGGTCATAAAACTTCCCTCTGGTGTTGGTGATTGGCTTACATGGGTGTGGTCTGACATTATTTCTGTTCTTTCTGAGCTAATTGGTTTTAAAACAAAACAAATTGCCCATGAAAAATTCCCTTCCAAGATATAATACAGAAATAAATTGAAACTGTTCTTTCTGATCCCAGAGCTAATTGCTAAAACTTACATCTTTATGTCACATTTTTTAAATGCTTCCAAGTTGTTAGCTTTTTAACTGCACAAGTCTAACACTGCTGCTTACTGTATGAGCAATATAAACATCTGCTTCTTATTTTTAAACTACTATCAGAGCATTTTCTTTGCTAATAAGTTTACATTTGTCCTTTTTAAGAATTTTTCTGATAAGCCACAGATCTTGAAGCTAGACAAAAGTCTACTTGATTAGATAATATATATTTCAACACATATTTAGTCCTTTATCCAATTAAACTGAGTCTTTTTCTGCAGTATAATAACTGTGGAAACAACTAAGGATAGTACATTGATTGGAAATAGGCAATTTAGTGATAATGGGTAATCTACCAATTCAAATATAGCAGAATACCAACTTTATGTCTATTAGATGGTGTCTAATCTCCTTATGTATACTTCCCTGCTCTGCCGTGAACTTTCTACTGGTTTCTAGGTTAAGTCACTTTGAAGACACCTAAACAAAAAAGAATAAATGGGAAAACTTCTATTTCCTTTGCTGCTGTAGGAATGCTGCATCTCATATGATATCACCAGAGAGTGCCATTTTTATTACTGTGTATGTTTTAATTGGTTCGTGTAGAAATCATTCTTGTTTGAAATACAAGATAGAGGACCTCAAATCAGTTGGGGAAAGATACTAAAGTGGTTTCTTATTTTGTAATGGTTTTTTAAAGATATGTACAGTAAAAAGAAAATCCTGCATTTGGGGTCATCCTTTCTTGGAGAGCTGTTAAGCTATAATCAAACACTTCTGTCTTAGCCACATTTGAAAGTCATTAAAATTTATTGCAGAAAGCCAGTTTTAAAAAAAATTTTCTTTTTTACTTATTTTAGAATTAAGCATGAGTTTTCTCTTTTTGCCTTTGTGAGCTTGTGCTATTTTCATTTTCAGCTTTATATACTTAAATACTTTTAATGAATAGAATCCTCATCTCTGCTACCAGGACTTAGTCTCTAGTGGGGAAAATAAAGTTACAACAGTGATGCATGCAGTGTGCATGTTAAGAAGAAAGAAAATAATCTTAAGTTTTTATTTTAATCTTTATTTTGTGAATTCCTGCATTCTTTCTAAATTATACTGGTTCAAATATGGGACAGTGTGTTTGTTAAGCATGTGTTGATTTTAATAATTTCCGAGTTACCTTTTGTGACAGCTTATAAATTTTAGACCAGTAAACCTTTAAAATTATCGGTGTGTTCTTGGCTGTCAATAAAGTAGCAAAGTTTTAAAATTAAGAATAATTACATTTTATTTAAGTATATTTAACCAGTACAACAGGCAAAAGCTCTGTCCTTTTCTTCATTTCACTGTTGTAGTTCTGCAGAGTCTGAAGATTTGGCAGTACATTTATATCCAGGAGCTGTTACTATTCAAGGCGTTCTCAGGAGGAAAACTTTGCTAAAAGAAGGCAAAAAGCCAACAGTAAGTTTTCATAATTTTTAAACACACTTCTGAAAATATCCAAATGTATAACACACTAAAATGTACTAAATAATTGGCAAGAATCAGATATATAATGGACTTGAAGGAATTTAAAATACCTATTTTCCTCCACATGTTTCTTAAAGTTTTCTGTCTACTATGTAGATGTTAAGGTTGCTTAAATCAAGATACTCCTGTACTATATCTCTCTGTCCTCTAATATAATTCTTACATAAAATTGTTTCTTGCAGAAAGTATATGGCTAAGTATTATAGTAATATATTTAGGAAAAGCAACAGCCTAAAAAGTAGAATTCAGCCAAGTTTATTTCCATCCGTTTGTTTAAATTTCTGTAATGCAGTTTAGTTTTCCTATTAAAAAAAAACCCAGTATTAAGTGTTCTCCAGGCAACAGCTCTGGAGGAGGGTAGCAAAGCAGAAAAATATAAAACCTTTGATGTACAGTCATACTTAAAGCTTTTGAAAATATGAAGGCTTCTTAAAATATAGAGATAGTTTTCATCTAAGTAACTTCATGCTGCTTACAATAACCCAAAGGCTCATCCAGTCAGGAATTTACACTGGGCCATCCAGTGAATTCAGAGTACTATGTCTGTTGTATTACTATACCTGTTGTGTGGCTGATGCTAAATATAGAGCAATGAACAAGACAAGATTAAGTGCCTGCCTCATGGAAATTACTTTCCAGTAAGGAAAAATATAGCGTAAGCCCTTAAAAATAGGGTCTTGGGATTCAAAATGGTGGTGTGCCAGCAAAGCATTTGAGCTGAGATCTGTGAATAAAGTGAGTTAGCCTTTTGAAGTTCTAGAGTACAAGAGACAAGAGGACTTGTGTGGTTGGTGCATTGAAGTGGAGGAGATAGATGCAGGAGGAGTAGTGCAGATAATAAATTACTTGTGATGTATAAGAGAAACAGTGGAAATGAAGATAACTTCTGGATTTGGGCACTAAACTAGGTGGTTCTTGTCCATGTGTTTTGAAATGGGTAGACAGGTAAGTTTTGGCTAAGTTCAATGTGACATACTTTAACATTTGAGCAGAGCTGTTATTTTGGCTTTTGTAAAAGAACAGTTACTGAGTTCAGTAGAGAGTTGTGGCCAGAGGTAGTGAGTTGGGGGTCATTAGCATACAAAGAGTAAAGTATGGAACTGAATGTGATAGATTATCTATGAAGAAGGTGTCACTGGGGAAGGAAAAAGAGCTGGACGAAGAACTTGGTAGCATCGAAAGTCTGCTGTAAGAAGAGTGTAAAGGAAAACCAGGTGACATCCTAGAGTCCTAGCAGTTAAAGTATTTCACTTAGGAAGGAGTGTTCAGCTGTGTCGAATAAAAGTTTGACTGTGACAAGACTGATGCTCTGGTAAGATGTCAGTGGTCAGTGATCTAGACACCAGCTGTTTCAGCCTAAAAATCAGGTTAGTAAGTTTAGTAGAAAATGGGCAAAATAAAAGTAGAGGCAGGAATCAGAGACAAATTTGAAAGAAGTTGTGCTATGAAAAGAAGCAGAAAAATTGGATTTGAGGTAGGAGGATGTTGAGGCAGGGAAGGATTTTAAAGATGGGAGTATTTACTAAGGCTTATTTGTGTAATCATGGTGGGGGGAAAAAAATGGAGACGAAGCAGAGAGAGGAGTTAAGAAAGTAAAAGAGGGGAATCTAGACAGAATCAGAATTCCATCTGTGGTAGGAAGAAGAAAGACGTACATATCCGTAAACAGGTAGTTAGCTGGAATCGGTGCTGGGAAAAGGAGGCTGTTGTCACCAGAATTCATCTTTCTCCAGGAAGTAGGCAGTGATATCATGGGGGTGGGTGGAGTATTAGAAGTTTGAGAAGATGTGAAATAATCTACAGAGAAAGCATAAAGCAGCAATGGTTAACCTCTTAGAGCTTTCAGGGATACAGCCCACTGTGGCAACATGTGCCACAGGTTCGCCACCCACCACTGCCGTAAAGACTTGATTATATGAAAGGAAAATATACCAACTTGAGATTGGCAATTGTAATTTTATTAGTAGGAATAATTATGTGATTTCTCTAGCAATAGTCAGCTGGTACCAGGTAATCAGATAAATTTCACTAGGAGTTAGAGTTTTCTCAGGAGAGAGGGGTCTTGGGATTAACATATTTGGAAGGGAATGCATACAGTGCTAGACCAGTGCCAGTTCTGAGAGAAAGGAAGGTGATCGCAGTACTAGATACTGTTAAAAAGTGATACATTCTTGCTAAGATTTCCGAAGTGCTACAACTTGACTCTGAGATTAAAATTTTGATGAAGAGTGACACTAAGAAGGTAAAGAAACTGAGAAGCCAGTAACATTTTAATAGTATATTCATATTTACGCTTTCCAGGTAGCATCTTGGACAAAATATTGGGCAGCCTTGTGTGGAACACAACTTTTTTACTATGCTGCCAAGTCTCTGAAGGCTACAGAACGCAAACATGTAAGTATTTGTCCTCCCAATTCTTAGCATTGTTTCACAGCTTCTTCATGGTTGTAAAGAAAATAGTCCTAATATGATTTTTGGCTCCTGGTCTGAAAACCGGAATGGAATTTTTTTTTTTAGTAAGGCTATCCCAAAGAAGATCTGGGAATAACATCTGTATTTTGAAGTTCTCTTTCGAATACCATTTTTCCATTGCACATGTCAAAACTACTTATTACAAATACCAGTCTTGGCATCAGTTTCCTCAGTCCTAAGTTTCTGGTTCAAAACCTTGTAGTCTTGGTTCCTAATATGTAAATATGAAAATTTGAGACCAATAGCTAAAGTTGTTTCTGTCTCAGTCTCTGATGTGGTAACCTTCTCAACAGTGACGAGGAATGGGCAATTATATACTGCTTCAAAGAAGCCTCTCGAGAACTCTTTTTCTTGGTGGAATCTTCCTGTAAATCTGTTCTGCGTGTTAATCTGTTCTGTTTTTCTATGCCGGTGCTAAAGTCCTTAAAAGGAAGAACAGTTTCCCATGTTGCATTAGTAAGCTCCCTTGAAGAATTTCATTTCTAAATCATGTGCTGGGGGAAGGAAAATAAAGTGGTTTACCTTACTGAGTACAAGGCAAATCGCTGAAAAATGGTTTAGTTCCTTTTTTCTATTTACAAACTTCACAGATGACACTACATAAGTCAGAGAGGCTGTATTTTACTCTCACAGGCTTAGCTTTTTAATCAAACAAAAGGTGTAAAAGAGGACATTTTTGGTTTAAATGAATGTAGGAAGTGCCATATGATCTCAAGCACACTGCTTTCTTTATCAACCACCCTGACTTCCCACCACTTTCTGAATTTCATGTTAATCATTGCCATTGTTTTCATTAAAGTGTTACCATATGTTTCCTTAATTAATACATTGTAGGTATTTGTTTTGGGATCCTTTTGTTGTCAGGGATTGACCCCAGGACCTGGGGCATGCGGAGCACCATCTCTACCACTGAGCTTATGCCCCAAGACCCTGGAATCATATTCTTATTAGTAACTTTTCACTGCTTAGTATAATTGCTTATCTAGCTCCTTGTTAGTCAAGTACAAAGTGAAAGCATATTCATTATGAAAAATAATAATGCCCACATACCCTAGAAGGCTATACTGATTAGTTTTACTAGAACATTTTACAAAGTAGTTGCCTCTACTGCTATACTCAATAGGAGATAGAAAGGTGATGTAATTAAATATAGCAAGTAATTTTCTACATAGCCACCTCGAGAAACTTGTTGGGCAGGTTTCACTTAGTTCACTATTAGAACTAGTTTTTCAAATTAAAGTATTTGGGTTTTTCTTTTTTCCTAGTTTTTAATTAGAGGTCAAATATTTGTCACGTAATTCATATATTAATCTATATTTTCTATTTGGCATTGCTATTTATACATACTAATATATACTAATTTATTATACTTTTCAGTTACTTATATGAGATTTCTGATAAATATGCAAAAAAAATTTAGAAATTATAATAGGGTGTGAGAAAAGAAAACTGACTACCAAGGATGTGGACTGTATTCCTTATCTTTTCTAATTGAAACTGTTGAGAACAAGATAGAAGGCATAGAGACAAGTCTCGGCCTGTATTTGGTATTAATTTGGAGATTTGAAACAGTGTGGCACAAAACTAAAAGCAATGAAGCAAAACATTTTTAAATTTTTTTCAAAGTTCAAATACAAACAAATTAAAAGACAACATCTCCCATAAATAACAGGTAAAGGATTAATATCACTAATAGATACAGTAGCACTTTATGTTCTTGCCAAAATATTTACCCTCTTACTATGAAGAAACATGAAATTCCTGTTGAAGAACAGGGTATGAGACAGCTAGGAGTCTTTGGGGGAGGGGGGCTCAGGGCCTTGCACTCTGCCAGTAAGCTAAATCCCCAGTCCCCAGGATTCTTAAAAAGACCAAAATTTAGCAGGTGGAGAAGGGGTAGAGGGACAGGAAGAAGGGACTGTTACAGATTGAAAGGTACTTGACAAGTAAAATATGTTTGTGGTAGGGTTTTGTTGTTTTGTTTGTTTGACCCATGCAAAACAGAGTATGTTTGGAAGAGTGGTTGGGAGAGAAGAGAGACATTTTATTCTGTCTCTATTTTTTTAATGTTTAAAAACAAAAGCATACTCATTGTAAAAATGTATTTTAGTGCAAGTATATTCATTTTAAGAAATAATTTAACACAAAAAAGGCTGGATTTTTTGGGTTTGTTTGTTTCATTTTGTTTAGAAACAGGGTCTCACTTTGTCATCCAGTCTGGCCTTTTGAACTAAGTAACCAGGATAGCCTCGAACTCACAGCGATCTTCCTGCCTCAGCCTCCCAAGTGCTGGGATTACAGGTGTGCGCCACCATGCTCAGCCCTGTTTTGGGGTTTTGTTTTTTGGGTTTTGTCCCTCAGTTTAATTAAATGCATTTTTTAAAAGGCCTGGATAGTATTACTCCAAATGATTAACCCCAGTAGTAAGGTAGGATTCAGCTGGTAGTCAAAGCACATTACACTGTGTATCTGTTTTCATCCCTCAGTGTTATGGGGCTTGTATTACTTTTTTGTTAAGCAGCAGAGGTTTTGAGGGTGAGAAAAAGAGTATCAGAAAATCGTGCTGTCTATGAGCTGTCAAATCAGTTGTTTTGTGATATTGCCAGTTTCATTCTTCATAATGTTAAGACTTGCTAGGTTCTTTAGCTTTTATTTTGTAGTCATGTTACACATGTGCTGTGTTTATTTTTCCAATTTCTTTTCATTGTGAAACATATAAAGTAGATAGATACAGTATATCAGTACATTTTAAAATACAGTAAGTACATATACCCTCCACCTTGCATAAGAAACAACTGTCAAGTCTACCCCAATGACACCCCTGCCCTTCTTCATCAGCCATCCCCACAGACCATCACTGTCCTGAATTTGTTTTTCTTTTAGAGTTTTACCATATATGCTTCCATATACAATAGTTTTATTTTAGAATGCACTTAAATAGGTCACATATATATTCTTAAGCATAAACTTTTTTGCTACTACATTGTTCAGATTCATTGTTCTTTATGCATTTAGCTGTTCCTTTTCACAACTGGATAGTCTTCCATTTTTATTCAGTCTATTCTTGGTAAATGATTTAATGGTTTCTGTATCCTTGCTAACAGTGCTGCTGTGAACATTTTTGTGCAGTTCTCTATCTGTACGTTGCACACCTGCGGAATGCACATGCTTAGCTTTCCAAGAAAATGCTACATTAAGTTGCACAGTCACTAGTGGTGCAGTGAGATTCCATATCCTCACCAGACTTTTATTATCAAGATTTTTCAGGGTTGGGGATTTAGTTCAGTGGTTAGAGTGCTAGCCTACCAAGCGCAAGGTCCCGAGTTCGATTCCCAGCAGACCCCCCTCCCCCGACAAAAAAGATTTTTCATCTCAGCTAATCTAGCATGTATAAAACATTACCCTATGATTTTAATTAGTATATCTAATTTGACCTTTTTTTCATGTTTTTTTGGTGTTAGTATTTCTGTGGACTGCCTGGATAAATATTTTTACTCTTAATTGATAAAAAGTTTGTATATATCCTAGATGCAGATCTATTAGCAGTGAAAGGTTGCGAATATCTTCCTCCAGTTTGAATGACTTATTTTTTACTCCCTTTGTGGTGTCTTTTAGCATCCTTTTAACACACTATTGTATTGTTTGCGAACATTTTACATAATTTTTTTCATTTATGGTCATGAACAAGATTGACCTAATTTTCTGTTCTTTCATAATAGCCTTTTTCAGGGTTACAAGAAAGTACATCTAAAGTAACAATAACAAAAAGAATAGTTGGCTATAAAAGTTAACATGCATATAAAAATATCTTTTTCTTTTTTTTGAGAAATACAAGTAGGGATGTTATCATTAATGCTTGTCTGGATAGCTCTTATGGTTTATTAAATCATCAGGTTTAGAAAAACAAGACCGTAAAATGCAGTTGTTCCTACAAGCAGTAGCACAGTAACTGGAAAAAAATAACATAGAAGGAAGTATCCAGTTCACTAACATCTTGCTCTTTGGGAGTAGGACAGCTAGGATTTGATGAAAAGGTGAACCTAGGAAAGGCCTGGAAAGTAGGAGACTATCTGAAAAAGGCATAGCTCAATGTAGTTGAGTAATAAAAGCTCTCCAGCTTACCAGAACCAGCCGGAAGGCACATGTCTCTTCTCTTGCTAGGAAAAACTGAAAATACACTATTATTTGTGTATTATTAATAATAATTTTTTACTACTTATCACTATCTTACTATCTCAGTTCAAATCAACATCGAATAAGAATGTGTCAGTAGTCGGATGGATGGCGATGATGGCCGATGACCCGGAACATCCAGACCTTTTCCTGCTGACAGATTCCGAAAAGGGTGAGTTACTACGGCTTAGGCTTACAGTGGTATGTGCACAAGTTTTGGTGAGCCTCATCCTAGTGTAAGTAGAATACTCAACAGGGGCAGAGGAAGTGTTTGTCTATTAGGAACTATTTTTGTCACATAATGTGTTTTAATAAGCCAGTATTTTTAGAGCTTTTTTGTTTTTACTACATGGGCATAAGCTTGAAAATTAAAAGACCAACTAAACCGTAAAGGGCTAAGCAGAGAAGGAGAGAATTTGAGAATTACAGCCCATCATTGCTTTAAAATCTCAGATATTGCCAGGCAGGTGGTCCTCTGTCATCTAAACCCTGCTGTAAATTATCTCCAGACTCTAAAAGTGAGTTTCCCTCTAAGTCTTACCATCTTTCTTTCATTAGTTATATAACTTACCACTTTCTACATTAAAATACTTTACTTACAGTATATGGAGACGTTGGCAAATGCAGTGATTTGGCTGTTAGGAAGTTGGTAAAGTTGATGAGAGAACTGCATGTTAAGTAGTTCAGAACCACATCGTGCCTCCATCAGTGGGTGCTGCAGGGTCCATCAGGAGAGGTCCCTGTGGGTACTGCTCTTCCTTCATAACAACTGCTAGCTCTTGACGAGCCCCACAAAGGAGGCCGAAAAGGAAATTCTGTCATACCTACGCAGAATTCCCCACAACAACTCACGAGTGAAATGCTGTTTACTGCTTTTTGTTGACTCCGCCACTGTTTTTTGACCTGTTTGTCTAGATGCTATTTTCTATCAACAGATATTCTATTTTTCAAGCATTATGGTGTTTTAAGTTTAAAAAAAAAAATGTAGATTGGGCGTAGGAAAAAATGACACCAAAATGTCTTGAAGTAGAGTTATGTACTCAGTAAGGACTTCTGCACAACTTCTGTATTCAGAGCCCCGGCCTCTTAAAATGCCAAAGGAATTAGTCTTAAAATTGTATTTTTTTTATTTTACTAACAAATTTTGTTTTCCTTCCATTTTTCATAGCACGCAGAATAGTCTGGATTTTTATGAAATCTATATTGATGGTCTTTTTAGGAGGAAGAGGGAGTAGATTACAGCTGTGAGCAGCTTAATTGTAGATATGCTTTTATTCAAATTGACCTAATGTCTGCATCTGACCAATGTCCACATCAGGAAACAAAATAGTATACCTGACTTACTAAGTGTGCCAGGGTGAAGAAAAAGAATTGCTCTGAAAGTGATAAAGTCCCTTGGTTAGAATCTCAGAAAAACTATATAATGCTTAAATATACTCAGGTTCTTGAGTCACTGAATGCAGTTAGAAAGGAAAATAGAGTCTAGTCTGAATTGTGAGATGAGAATTTAATGAAAAAAGTAAATAAAGTTCAATTTAGAGCAGCCTATAATACATAAATTTTCTCTCAGTTTATCCCCCACTAGCCTTTATTTTATAGCCATATAAAATATCCTTATTTGTCAGTCTTGGATTAGAATCTATTCGGAGCTACTGAATACACAGAACACAGATGATTTCTAATTTCCAGAAGATAAAAAGATGTGTCCTGTGATTTTTACCCAGCGCGCCCTCAGCATAATTTTGACAAATGTCTTCTTCTGTCTAAAATTAGCCAGTATTGATACTATCTGATTAATTTAAAAACTAATGTTAAGTTTTACACATATTGAATTATTTTGGCATGTAAAAATTTAATATCAACGTCTAATTATTTAAATCATCTAAGTAGTGTTTAAAATTATTATTCTGCAGTCTTATCCCTGTAGACAAATCTAGAGAAGTCAAACAATTATTTTATTTAATAGGTGTTATTTTTACAAGGAATTTTATTTTTTGCAGAAATAATATGAGGCAAAACAAAATTGACATATAAAAGAACTAAAATATTCATATCATATGTTATCTGAATAGGGTGTTAAATGAACAGAATTCTGAAAACAGAACTTTATTCATGTTTTGTTCACTTTTTAATATCTAACAGAGTTATGTGGGATAGTCCTTAAGTTTTTGTTATGTCTCACTTGGTTTTGGTAATTTTAGGAAACTCGTACAAGTTCCAAGCTGGCAGCAGGATGAATGCAATGCTGTGGTTCAAGCATTTGAGTGCAGCCTGCCAGAGCAACAAGCAACAGGTGAGATTTCTTTTAATTCTCAGAATACCCTCTAACTTAGGAAACTGTTGAAGTTCCAAAGAGAAATAAGTAGTTTTCTTCATGACCTGGGCAAATAGAGTTGTTTTTATTCTTTTTGTGGTTTACAGCAATCAGTAAGATAGGAAATCCACATTTTAGTGACGAGCTAGGTGGTAAGCAGGTTGTAACAAATGACAAAATTTTAAATCCTAAGAGCTGTATAAAGAAAATAGAATATTGTTTCTATTCTAGATACTCTCTGTATCTAAAAAGATCGGGCCACATAGATTTTTTAAAATATAGATAAATAAGGGTAAGCACCAGAGATCTTTTTGTGGTGACACCACCAGTGTGAGTGGCAAGAAGGGACCAACCGGCCACGCAGAGGTCAGGGAGAGCCGGGTGCTGTCCATGGGAGCAGAGCGGTGCTGAACAGAAAGACACCGTCTTCACCCTCTCCTCCTGTGCAGATAGAAATTTCCTTGAAAGAGCTTATTACTCAGTGCTTTTTTCTCTCTAAAATGTTTTCAAAGTAATATTCATTACTCGTAATTAAAATACCCATCACATTTCTTGTAAAATATATTTACTTAGGTAAGAAAGATTTGGACTTGCCCAATGACAAAGAAAGAAATACTAGTTTGAAAAACAACTTGCAAACACTGTTATGCTTGTAACTTTTAGGTTCCTACAAACTTGATGACTTTTGAGTAGAAGAAGCCTAGAGAAGACCAGGTGAATCCCTGCTCCCAGGGGAGGGCGGGACCTGCCAAAAGGGCGCCAGGTGCAGACCACCGTGCCAGGAAGAGCCAAGGGCTCCGTCTCAGCCTTTGGAGTTCTGAACCAAAAAGCACTAATGTCAGGGAATGAATGGAGATATTCCCAGAGAACAAATTGGAGTTACAAAATAAACTGCCATGAACCATGCTTCTTATCTCTGAACCGACCTGTGGAAACCACTGCCTTAAAGGAATGAAAGGAAAACCAACACGAAACACCAAATAGTGTGTGTGAATCTTCTGGCGGTGCTGTGCTTGAAATAGATCGTAGCTAATTTGCATTTCTTTTACCTTTGTACTAATTTCAGAGGGGGGAATCATCTTTTTTAGATACAGTTTAAAAAGGAAAAACACATTTCTTATGGATTACATCAGGAGCTGGCTTTGAACTGCAGTGAACAGATACTTAGGGATTGTACCAGCAGCCCACCTGCAAGGTTTGCTCTGCCTCCGTAGTACAGCCTCAAGCCATTTCTAACAGCAAGCGTGTAGGAATTAGAAATGTTAGTTATGTCAGTTGTTGGGCTTTGGGATGGGAGGTGCTTGTTTTGTTTTAGATGAGGTGACATCTTTTTAAACACTAAACTTGTGAATTTAGTGCTGTGTGGGGAACATTATTTCCTGCAGGAGGCACAAAACCAAGTGTTCATATGCCAGGCAGTTTCTTGAAGGAGGCTCCAGAAAACATGCTTGTTTCTAACTGGGGTTAAAGCTTAACTTTACCTGAATTCATTGTTGGGCCACAGAGCTCCGTAATAGAGAACTGCAATCCCAAGCTACACTTGCCTGAGAAGATTTTACAATAACTAGCTTTTTCCCCGAGTTGATTGGATTATTCCTTGTCCCAGTCACTGATGGTTTTTATCAGCAAGGGTGATGATACTGGTATTTTGCCAGGGTATTTTCTTTTACAGTGTTTAATGTGCATAATGCCAGTTTTTTTGTCCTTGTGAGTATTCACTTGTTTTGTTCAATATTGTTTAAAAGATTGCTTATTTATGTTTTATCATGAGACAGTTTTAGGAGGGATAAAGGTGAAAGTTGGAGGATCTGGGAATTTTAAGTATCAACCTTTCATTCTTAAATGACTCACCTAAAGCATACCGAAACATTTTTTTGAAAACTTAATAGTTCCCTTTCATGCCAAATTATTTTGGCAGTAATTGACCAAGGACTTTTGAGAAAATTCTCCTGCGTAATAGTGCATTTAATTTCTAAAGTAAATGCTGAATTTAAAATTGAAAAAAAAATGGGGTTGGGGATTTAGCTCAAGTGGTAGAGCAAGGCCCTGAGCTTGATCCCCATCACCCCCCCAAAAAATAAAATTGAATAAAAAAAGGGTGAGATACCTTAGAATTTTGGTTTTGTGGGGGTTTTTGTTTTTGTTTTTCTTTTCTTCTTTTACCTTAGAATTTTATAACCAAAAAAACCTACACTTGAATAAAGATTCCATGTTGGACATTATATCCCTGTAAGGCATCACAAATTTTAGCAGCGACTAGCAAGGGAAATGCTTTCTGATTGATACCTGCCTGTAGACATCTATTACTTTGGGCATCACATAAAATTTCTCACATATATATTCTTAATTGTATATTATATTTTGCCCTCAAGTCCACTAAAATACTGTATGAACAATAATTAGCTAAAAATCTATCCAAAGGAAAATGAGAGGTTTTTCTGAGTGTTAGGTTTATAAATTTAGTTTTCTTTCTAGGAAGATTTTAAGAGTTCAAATACGTTTGTCATATGATGAAAATATGTTGTTTCTGGGTTTTAGTGACAGGCTGAAGAGGGCAAAGTGTTGCCTGTGCTGAAAGATTTTTCAGTTGATGATCTGAGCTTAACCCATGTTGGGTACATACAGACATCATCTGCATAGCCAGCAGTATTACTGAATAGACCTTGCACATCCTACTTTTGTTTTGCATTTTTTTAATTTCATTTATTTCTCTCTAAAAATAACTAAGTGTATTGCTTTTTAAAAAAAAATATTGTGAATAAGAACCTGTGGATTTTTTATTGTTTTGTTTGCCGTAAATAAGCTGAAATAGATGCGTTTTAGGTTAATCATTTCTGTGGAAATGCGCAACTGCAAGTCAGAGCCTGACATCACTCAGTTTTGCCAAAGCGAGCACCAAGATGGAAGGTGTGTTTGCTCTTCTCAGCTCTAGGTGTTTGTGTAGAGTAGGCATGGCGTTCAAACTCGGTTAACAGTTCACAGAATTGTTTTGGTGGACTGAAACCCCCACCAACGGTACAGTAAAAATCATTATTTTTCTATCTTCATTGATTCATTCAAATATCAGACATTGCTTTTTAGGATTGTTTTCTCATTTGAAGCAAATTTAAAAAGAATTAGAATAGTACAGGTGAGTTTTGATCTATAATTCACAAAATATGATTATAATTCAAGCAAATAAAATATAAGCCACCAAACTTTATTAAATATTTAGATGGTTTATTAGTGGGAAGATAAATCTTTTTGTTACCCTCAATTGTAAATTAGTGACTCAGAAGCTAAAATTTTCCATCGATGTTAAGCTCATTTGTTTCTGCCCTAGTCAAGAACTCATTAGAAATTCAATTAAAATTCAAATTAAGCTGGTTTGTAAGCATAATGATTGGTGTATTTTATGTCCTGCTGAAGTAGTATATACTACTAGCCAAAATACAAGTTGAGGCAATCTCATTTAACAACTTACTGAACACGGAGGCTTCTCTAACATCAGCTTTAAAACAGTAAAAATAACTACATGCTGACTTTCCTGATTACTGTTTTGGTTACATGTCTCATCGGTGTTCAGGCTCTGCTCATATTTCAGAGTATTCTTTTTACTGTAACCTCTAAACTGTAAAAATTGGAAGAACTGATCAAACTCACCGTGCTATTTTGTTTTCCTCACTGTGTAAATATTATTTATATAAACATTACAAAAAGGGATCCAAACATGAGTTCAAGTATGTTGTTTTTGGGTTTTTTCTTTTCTCCTCCCCAGGCATGTGTTCCAACAAAATATTTTTCCCGTGTGGAAAATGCCACATGACTATTGCACTGCTGTCTGTGTGGACTGTAATGGTTTTGGGTCTTTCTGTATGGCAAGAGCGGTATTTATTATTACAAAGCTTTTTATAGGTGTCTCTTTTCCTGTTGTGGAAGATTTATAAAGGAGCCCAAGAAGCATTATTGTTATAGAAGGAAAAAAGAATGCAAAAATGTTTACAGTCTCTGCATGTCTGTTGGCTGAAATGGGGCCCTCACGGAGCAGCCTCTCTTTCTGGATTATTAGAATTTACCTGGCCAAATGCCATTAGTGTAATTCTTTTTTTCTAAGGTTAAATCTGTAACCCCTATGCATTTTATTACTGAAAACAAAACTGTAGCGCCATATATTAATTATAAATCAATACTGATAGATTAGATTTAGTCCATTGGCTTTTTAAAAGAATTTTTTTTTTTTTTTTTGAGGTACATTCCTCCACAACCAGTTTTTAAGCCACCATATTATCTTCTGTAAACAAGGGTACCCGGGTTGCTTAACAGAAGATACTCTAAAAGAAATCCTCTGCCTCAAAGGCTTTTGGCAGAATTGGGTCCCTTTTTGAAAACGGGGATGAATTCAATTCAGCTGTGTCATAGTGGAACACTAGTGCTACTGTTGCATGAGTTGATGACACAAAGCAAGTGATGAGGTTTGTCTGACTTCTTTTAGTGATATTTTAGGGCTTTTTTTTTTTCTCCCTCTCTTTTGTATTCTTTCTTTCAAGCTTAGTAAATTCATGATTTTTCCAGCCAGAGTGGTATTGTTTTCTCTAAGCCATTGATACATACAAAAATTGTTATTAAATCATAAATTACTTTCCATGTGAACCTTTTCAGAATGATTTAAGTCTTTTGGGGTTGCTCCCTAAAAATGGCTTCTGTCTAAAGTGACTTTTTTCTAATTAGAGAGTTCTAATGGAAGAAATCTGTGCATACAAACTTATAAAATGTATAGAAAGCAATTTCATTACATGTGTATCTCAACTCGTAGTGTGGGGAAAGTTTGGTCAGTGCCTTACCAATGAAGACCAATTTTAGGGCATTGAGTATGACAATAACCATTTGCCCTCTTACTTCAGGAGTGTGCTATCCCTCTTTCCACCAGCTTAATCTTAGAGCAAGACGGGGGAGGTCTGTACAGATACCACTAGGTACTTCTTGCAGTGCTCCTTGGTGTCTGAGTCTTTTTTATACAAGTTCTGTCCCTGCTTCTCTCCTTTCCAAGTAGATTAAATCTTTTCCAACCAACCTTTCAGTAAACCCGTAAACACAACTTTGTAGAACATCCATCCACCATTTGTTTTGTTTTGTTGTCTTGAGCATAGATTTAATAAGGCTTTTTTGGAAAACTCCTAAAGAATAAGATGCATCCAGAAATATTTGTTTGGGTTTTACTAAAGTATTGAAATCTGAGCAGAAATAACATGTATTTCTGTTTGTTCTTAAAGAAGACTCAGAATGAACAAGCACTTCACATACCAGTTATTGTTTACCTGAAAATATTATGGAAGTAAAACAACTCCAGTACAGAAATAAAGGGAACTTAAGAGACTAAACTCGCTTTCTCAGTGAGCGAAAAGCTTAGAAATACTTTGCTTCTCTGAGATACTGAAGACCTAGAGGAGTTGTTGTTTATCTGTGTCAAGATGCTATTTTCACGTTTTTTAAAGGGCTAGTATGTTCCAGAGTAGGCCAGTAGGTATATTTAGTCTTTGAACCCAAATGAAAGAGTTAACTTATCCTTGAGGGTTATTAGTAGAATTTAAATTTGTATTCTAGTTATTTGGACTGCAAAGCAGTTGTGGGATTAAAAAAAATAATAGAATGTTTTAGGGTGGAACTTGTTAAAAAAAATCTTTATAACTACTAGCTCTGCTTTAGAAACCAGGGGCCAAGTACTATTTTCCCTGAAGATACCAACTAGAACTACTTACAAAAAGAGTCCAATAATGAGTGATTATTACATATGACTACAAAATAGCTGACAAGTCACCAAACTCTCAAGTGTTTCTGTACATTACTGACACGGTTTGACCACCTGCTGAAGTATGTGTGTATGAAGAGGCTGGTGATCTGGTTCACCACAGTCTAAAGGAAATCAGACATCCGTCGGGATAAGTACCCAGTGATGAAAATACACAGGAAAACACAAGCCATTTTTCTTTATCCCAGTCAACTGGAGGTATTCTAATGATGAAGCACTCGATTGCACTATGACCTTCTTGAGTGATGTGCAACTTGGTTCCTCTCTCACTTTTTGTTTCTTTTTAATATGCAAATATGAGTGTGTGATCTTCTGTGTGTTTGCATAAGCTAACTTAAAATGAATTTAAGAAGTTTTCTGAAATATTTCTATTGAAATAAATCACTAAAAATTAAGTAATTGTGTGAGGATGTTTTGTTGCCATATTTGCATTTTTATCATAGGTGTAAATCGACTTTTAAACTGATTTTTTTCTTTTCCATTTCAAAAGTAGTTGACAGGGATCACAGGTACGGAGAAGGTTCTACCTGAATAAAATTTAGTCACTCCTCTGGAGCCCAGAGTGAGAATGTGCTGTGGCGTATGGCCAAAGGGAGTCTTAGGAAACAGAAGGCAAGTGTAGTATACTTCACCTCCATCTTTCCACCTGTAAATCTGTGATATGAGCAGTCCCCAAAAGGCCTCTTTCTTAACACTTTATTCCATGTTCTAAGATACGACATTTTTTCATTTTACCATTACTTAAAAACAATCAGTTGTCAAGCCCATGAAGCTTTAATCAGTAGAAGTACAGAAATGAGCTGTGTTGAGTCATTGGCTGGGGTGTTTGTTACATCCTACCTAACAATTGCTCCTGCACTCGGCCACCGAGTGGTTTGGAGCTTTCCAGCCCAGAACTGAATGCCCCATACAGTACAACCATCACTCAAGTTTTCAACAATTTTCTCACCTTGTTAGTGGCCTTTGCCTCCACGCTGCATGAGGCACCCCACAGTGCCACTTTTGTCATCAGTTTTTCCCTGTATGCTTAAGTTTCTGGGTTCCAGTTACTATTTCATCAGTCATTTGTCACTGAGCCAGTACTACACTGTGCTCATTGCTATATAGTTATCTAAATATCAGGTGGACACCGAAATTTGTATGAGCCTAGTTTTGCATCAGATGCCACTGGGTAGCTATGTTCACCATATTTTTGACCACGCCTCATGAAGACACAAAAGAGTACTTACACAGTTGCTTCAGAAAGTGACAGGAATGACGGGGTAAGTGTTCAAGGGGGGAAGTATTTGGGGAGGGTAGTGGCAATCATTACAGTGTCTTAGTGTAATATTTTTTTTTTTATTTAAACACACACCCTTGTAGTTTGAAAGTGAGCAGATGGAAAAAGAAATTTCACACAATACCTACAAGAGAGCCAGGGTTGCTATACTATTATCAGTCCAAAAATATCCTTTAAAAAGACATTTTAAAATATATTTGTTAAAAGGTTCAGTACAACAAGAAGATAATTATAAACATTTATGTACCTAATAACATGCCGTCAGGATATATTAAGGAGAAAATCACAGAATTTATGGGAGAAATAGGGTGTTCTACAAGAATAGTTGCAGACTTCAAAACCCCACTCTATAATTGATAGAAAAATAGGGTTACTCCAGGAAATAAAGGATTTAAACAACACAAATTAAGTAAATGTAATAGACATATACGGAACACTTTACCCAACTACAGCACACACATTTCTTCTCAAGTGCACAGCGGACATTTTCCAGAACAGATCATGTTAGGGTGCAAATTAAATCTCAGTAGATTTGGAAAGACAGCATACAAAGTATCTTCCAGCCACACCAGGATGAAGTCAGAAGTCAGTCACAAAACTGGGAAATAAACTGGAAATTTATACATTCTTTAACAACCAATAAATCAAAAAGTCACAAAGGGTCGACTAATGAACAACACAAGATACCAAATCTTACAAAAACAGCAAAAGCAGTGTTGAAGGGGAAATTTATAGCTATAAATGTTAACATGGAAAATTTTTAAACCAACAACCTAACATTTAAAACTAGAAGAATAAAGCCAAATCTAGCAGAAGAGAGAACAATAATAAAGATTATATCAGAGATGAAATAGAAAAAACAATCCATAAAACCAAAAATTGGTTCATTGAAAACTTACTTTTTAAACTAGATGGACTAAGAAAAAGACTCAAATAACAAGAATCATATATGGAAAAGGGGACATTACTACTGATTCCACAAGAATAAAAAGGATTATAAGAGTACTGTGAACAATTACCAACAAATTGAATAACCTAAACAAAATGCACAAATGCCTAGAAAAACAGGACTTAGCAAGACAAAATCATGAAGAAAAGCTGAGGCTCAGTAATCAAAAATCTCCTCCAAAAAACAACCCTTACAGTTTCACTAGTGAATTCCACCATACATTTAAAGACTAATACTAATCCTTCTCAAACTTTTTCAAAAAACTGAAGGAAACAATAATTCTGTGAGGTCAGTATTACCCCGATACCAAAGCTAGATACGGCAAGAAAACTGTAGATCAATATCTACTATTAAGAGCAATGCAAAAATCCTCAAACGACTACATATTACAAGGATTATATATCCTGACCAAGTACTATTTATTCCTTGAGTAGAATGGTTCAATGTTAGAAAAACCAAGATAATACACCATGTTAAGAGAATGAAGGCAGAAGTTCTGAATTGATGTAGAAAAAGCATTTGACAAAATTCAACACCCAAAAACAAACTGGGAATAAAACTACTTCATAATAAAGGCAAACTCAGCGAACATCATACTTACTAGTGAATATATATGGAAAACTCATAGCAAACACCATACTTACAAGTGAAAACAAGGTTTTTTCTCTAAGACCAGGAGCAAGGGAAGACGTACATTTCCATCATGTCTGTTTAGTGGACTGGAATTGCTATTTGGAGTGTTTAGGCCAGAAGGAGGAATAAAAGGATTGGAAAAGTAAAATTGTGTGTGTTCACAGATTATATGATGCAGAAAACCCTAAAGAGTCCATGCACAAGAAGACTATTAGAACAAGTGAATGAATCCAACAAAATACAAAATCAACACTCAAAAATAAGTCACATTTCTATATACTAACAATGAGTGATCTGAAAAGGAAATTGCAATTTACAAAAGCATCAAAAAGAAAAAAATATTTAGGAACTAACCAAAGAGGAGAAAGATTTAAACAAACTTTCCTGAGAGAAAGATGTAAATAAGTAGAAATTAGCCTGTGTTCACTGATTGGAAGACTTAATTTTGTTAAGATGTCAGTACTACCAAAAAGCAGGCTACAGATTCAATGCAATCCTTATCAAAACTGGTGGTTTTTACAAATAGAAAACCCATTCTAAAGTTAATATGGAAGCTTGAGAGACTGAAAAAGAATAAAACTGGAGCAGTCACATGTCCTGATTTTAGTACACGGCATTATGAATGTATTTAACACCACTGAACTCTACACTTAAGTGTGAGGGTAGTAAATTTTAAGTATATTTTACCACGAAAATTAGAATGAGAAAAACTATAAATATGACCTTGAAAGATGTTAGCACGGGCACCTACAAGGAAAGAAGAGGTTTAATAAAAGATGTGGGAAAAACTGTCTCACTATCTGGAGAAAAGTGGAGTTGGATTCCTACCTGACACCATATATACAGATGAACTTAAGATGAACTAGACCTTATTGTGAAAGCTGCAGAGACAACAAAAGGCTGTCTCTGTGAACTTGGATGGAAAAACCTTGAATCACTTAAGTCCTTCTGTAAAGATATAAACTAAGGATTTCTTCTGTTCAATTGATAGCACAAAGTTGATAAGTGACAGATTGAAGGGAAATGTTTATAGTTCAAAAGAAAGAATGTCAATATACAGGGAAATTTTACAAATCAGGAAAAGGGCTAAAGAACATGAGAGGCAATTTATAGAAGAAAGTCTGGCTAATTTATGAAAAGATGCTCAGCCTCATTAACAGAAATACAAACTAAACCATCAGAAAGCTTCATGTTGTATCTACCATACTGGTGGAAAACAGGGAGCCAGGGAGTACTAGTTATGTTACAGGACACTCGGGATCCTTGTGCACACAGCGAGGCCAGGCTGGAGAGCAGCCAGCTGCCATCAGGGAAATTGTGTACTGCACGGGAGGGAAGAGTTCCCCCTGGAAATAAACTGCCTGGGGTCAGACACAGGCTGTCACTTCCTGGCTGCAAGACCATCAGTAAGTGAGTCAGCACGAGGGAGAACTGGTGTCGCTGTTACACTCTCTACAGCCTAGTAGTTCTGCTCTTCGAGTCAGCTACTGGAAGTGGGATTAGTAATGAATATTTTAATAGAACAAGAGAGGGGCTTTGCAGTTACTGTGAATTGTCTCGGTGAACTGAAGAATACCTTCATCTATGAAGAATTAAGCCAGCTCTATTCAGTTTAAGCAAGCTGGCCACTAGACAAACATGAAGAAAGCCACCTGTAAACTCCCATTATAATGTTTATTATTCCTGAGACATACAAGAAGCACTTGGTCACTCCCCTTTGCCTCCCTTAGTTCCTGCTTGCTCCCCATCCCCAAGAATGGACTGAGGCAATTTGCCTTGGTGTCTTCCCAAGTTACTGAGCTGCAGTGCTCCAGGCCACTCCAAAAGGAAGTGCAACTCAGCTGTCAGCCATGACCCCTCCTTCACTCCTTCGGTTCCAGATGCTGCCAACTCTGAAGAAGTGGCAGGGAAACCACCCCTAATGTGGCAGCGATTAGGGAGGGTTCTGAGCCCATTCTTAACATCTCCAACCTCCCCAAACCCCAGTAAGCTGTGAGGAAAACAGCCCTCCTGAAAAATCCCTGGTTTCTGCTCTGCCATTTTTCACAGAGATGCAACAGCTGTCAAACAGCTGTGTCTCCCCACCTTTTCCTTGAACTGCCACCATGACGGCTGCAGTTGTCCTGGACTCCCTGCCTCCACTTGGACCAATCACAGGCCTACAGCTACTATATAAGCGGCACTCTCCTCACTTCTCAGGTTGGTCTAGGAGGGCCCTCTCTGGGGTACCCGCCTCCATGCTGCTCACAGGTTTGTTCAAGTAGAGCCTCACACTGGTGGTCCTGTAAATCCGCTCATGATTTACTTCTCAGGTAGTGTGGACTTGGAAGTTCCTGTAAATCTACTCAGGAGTCTTATCCTGAGTAGTGTGGACACGGTGGTAGTTGCTTTAAAAGGAACAGCAATAAACACCAGGGGCTGTTAGCATTAGGGACCAGCAGCTGAGAGCAGCAATTTGGTAGTGTCAACCAACAGCATCCAGCATTAAATGGTATCATCTGGTGGCATCAAGGCCACTACTATAGCTGCACTTTGCCAGTTCATGATTTCTATCAAACAAAAGAACTCTCAACTGATGGGTCTTTTCGAGGCCAGTATTTCGCCCAGCTAGGTCAGAATCATGGGCTTGGCGAGGGTATTGTTTAAAATACAGACTTCCAAATGCCTCCCAGATCAGCTGAAGATGATGCCTGGTGCTTGCTAAAGTTGGATGCACCTGATTTGTCCTCGCCTGAGCTCAACAAGAAATAACAGTTGTGGAATTTGCTATTATTGCCTAATCATTGAAACCAAACTTGTCATCCAGTTTGGGTTCGGAAACCATGAACATCTGTATTAAGCTGTTGTGGGAGAAAGACAAACAGCCAGTTTTTTTTCCAGAAACTCTTCAGGGGTTTTAATGTGAAAACAAAACACATTTTCACTAGATGTGGGGGAAAAGAAACTTGGAGATTTATAAACGGTGAACTATAGGTACAGCCAATGAAGCTCTGCCATCCATTAAGCCCTCTATTAGCCATGCTTTATGATTTTATGTAACCTAAATCACGTTTTAATCAATTGTGACCACACACGCATCAGGTTATAATTTCCATTTTAAAAGAAAAATGACTATACTTTTGAGTGTGAGCATGTCATCACATCTCCCGGGACTCTGAGTCAGACAACCAAAGAGAAAGCACCAGTATGGCTGGTGCAATCTGAGTCGAGACCCCTGATTCTAGCCCGACTTGGTAGGATAATTTAATGAATGACTCATTCCAAATCGAGATAATTGGCTGCATCTGGGTGACACACATTCCAGGGGATTCCTTGCTTTACTTAAAACTGCTTCCTCTGTTTTCATGTTTTTCTTCTCAAAAAAAAAAAAAAAGGCATCTATTTGCTTTTCATGTTGGTTAAAATGGACCCTGAGTGCCCTTTGTTCTTTGAGCCGAGTGGCAGCAGGACGGCCTCCACTTTCAAGGGCCTTCCACAAGGGCACATTCTGCTCCTGCCCAGTGGTGACCCCAGCCCGTCACAGCTCAGCTCTGTCGTACCTGGTGTCTCTAGCTCAACTCACAGAAAAGGGGAAAAGACAGTTAAGGGGGGATGATGAGAATGTTTCACAACACAGTGAACTATGTTTTGAAGCAGTAGAGGATTTTTCCACTAACACTAACTCACAGCAATTGAGAAGCCATCAGTATAGACCTGTTCCCAAAGGAGGTAATGAGAGTTCCAGCCTAATTTAAATCGTGGGAGTGAGATATTTCCAATAATGCCTAGATAATCTCTTCTTTTATATTTCTATTTTTAGAGTGTAATCTTTCATGTTAGCCTTTTCTTTTTCATTCTTTGTCAGTGTGTGTGTCTCATTTTTGGATTTCTACTTAATACTTCATGTCTAGTACAAATTGTCTCCCTTCACATTTGTTTAGATCAGTAGTTCTCGACTTCAATTTAGAATCCCCCGAGAGCTTTAAAAACCCCTCTGGTCCAGCTGTACACCTGACTAACCATATCAGTAAGTGGGCCTCCGACAGCAGGGCAGGGTCCAGGCATGAATCATTTTTTGAAAACTCACCATGTGACTTGAATGTGTAGCCCAGACTAAGAACCAGTATTTAGAGAGTGGGTCTGTAAGCATTACAGAGACGGTAGGGCGGGTCTGAAACTTCAGGGGAGGGGCTATGAGAATGCAGATCACTGGGCCGGCACCCAGCTTCTGCTTCAGCGGGTGCGGGGTAGAATCTAGAAACTTACTTCCCTAACAGCGTCCCCTGTGCTGCTGCTGCTGGCCTGAAGACCACACTTAGAAGCTGGAAATTGGAAATCAGTTCAGAAGGGAAGCAGTGGGGTACCCAGCCCAAGTCCGAAGTGTACGGCCTGATGCCGGTGAATGTGAAGGGAGGAGACGGTGGAGAGAGCAGGATCACAGCTGGGCGGCAGGAGGACCCAGGCCCTACGCCGACTCTTCGCATCTAGGGAGTCGGTGGAGGCGGAGCTCGGCGCCAGGCAGCAGCAAGCTGCCCCAGCGGCTGGCAGACAAGGGCTGGGACTGCGGACTCCTGCAACCCCGCTGGATTACGGGCCAATCACCCAACCTCCCTGAAACCTGGGGCTGACTTCTGCGAAATTGGAACAGCAGCAATTCTTCCAGCGCTTACAACAATGTAGTTAAAATGGAATCATCTGAGAACATCTCTGCTCCCTTTTATCACCCTTAGCAATAACAACACATTTTAAAGCAATAGGGAAAAAGTCATTTTGTGTTTGAATGGCTGCGGCAGGGCCTTCCCTGTTCACCACGGTCCCCAACACTCCCTACAGTCTTTCAATTTACTGGTCTCTCCACCAGCCTGGGTTTTCTGATGTGATGCCCAGAGCTGAGCCTCACATTTTTTTTTTTTTAAACCAAGAACACGTATTGGTACATTATATACATAATGATCACATTCATCGTGGTTATTTTGTACCTGTACATGATGTATCTTGTTTTTCCCCCCTCTTCCCCACCCCTCCCTTCCATTCCCCCTTCCCTATTTATAGCAGGTTTATTTATATATATTTTATATTTTTCCCTTTCCCCTTTCTTTCCTTTTTTCCCTTCTTTCTTTTGCCCCTTCTCCCTTTCTAGCTCTCCTCTTTTTTGAATATTATTTTCCTTTTGTATAATATCTATTACACTTTTTTGTCTTTATTTACACTTATGGTTTCTCATACCAGAGAAACAATTCGATGTGTACTCATGAGTGTCCCATTTATTTCATTGAAGAGTATGTTCTCAAGGTACATCCATTTACCTACAAATGTCTCTAGTTTATCCTTTTTATGGGGGGAGTAGTACTCCATTGTGTAAAGAATTCAAAAAAAATCAAACCTCCCAAATTTAAAGACCCAATCCGAAAATGGGCATTTCAAAGGAGCCTCACATTTTATGACCAAGAGGGAAGCCAGCCTGAGCGCAGATCTGGTCCTCGGAACAGAAGGGCTGCTGCAACGAACTGCAGTCCCTGGTGACTGCCCCGTGCGGCTGCACTAACCCGGCCGGACAGCCTTGCTTCTGGGCCTTACGTACAATGATAACTCTTTTGTTCTTTTTTCTTTAAATATTTTTCTGAAGAGGAAAGAAAGAAAAATGGGAGAAGAAAGGAAAAATATTTTTAAGTAACACGAAACAGGAGAGAAAAAAAAGGAAGAGAGAAGAGAGGAGAACAGAAGAAAAAAGGTTATTTTTAGGAGTTTAATATGCTGGCGAGGAATAATGGAATTGTAAAAATAGAGAAATCTCATAATATTTCTGCTTCACCCTGATTTATTATTTTTAAAAAGCATAATCTGATGGTATTGATTAATGGACTCAATAAGGGAAGAACACTTTTTTGGTGGAATTTTTTTTTTTTTAAAGGGAGGAAGAAATGGGACTTTCACAGCCATAAAGATAAAATCCCCCAACCAAACTGGGGACAGAGCAGTCGGGCCCTGGCCAGGCCATCCCCTTTGGCATCTCACTGACACTGAGTCACCTTCTGCCCCAGAACACCCGTCGGCCTCAGCTCAGCTAGAAAGAGAACAAACCGGCTCCAGGAACTCACTTGTTCTCAGGTCAGCCGGGAGGTGGCCACGCTGCCTCTTGGGGTCAGTTCACCCCCCATGGTGGACCCCGGGGTAGCAGCCATCCTTTGGGCTCCCTTGGGGCCTGGTTCTTCAGACACGCTGGATTTTCATAAACAGTTCAAGCCAGACTGTTTCCCTCTTTGCTTTTGTTTTGATGTGTCTTAAAATAATTAGGCTTTTACCCTCACATATTTCCATCCTCCACTCCTGGCGGGCAGCATGTTTCTCACTCAGCACACCAGGGCAAGGCGTGCTACTATGGTATCCAGTAAACAGTCGCCAAACAAAGCCAAAAGTCTTGCTCAAATCAAGCTCTCATTTGTACTTGTTGTTCTTCCATCAACACTGAGCTATGTAATTGCTGTCAAAAATGTAACCCCTGCGCCTCACTGCAGAGTTTAAGAAAAGCAGCTCCTTGAACTTTTGCCAGGGACTTCTTTGCAATAGCTTCATTATCCATTTCTTGGGGAGTAAGTCCCTCTAGAAAGAAGTTTTGCTGCTTTTATTCTTGGGTAGTAGGCAGTTGGGAAATCCAACAAAACCCAGGATGTGCTGGACTCGCGCTCTGGACCAGGTTTGGGGACGGAGGGTAGCATCCGACAGGTAGCAGAGGGATGGAGTACGGAGAAGCAGAACCAAGATGCAGGAGCACCAAGTGCTGGGGGAATGACCATTTGCCTGAGGCAGCCAGAGACCATCACCCAGCAGTTGATGCAGACAAGGGGGTGTCCCTGAGGTGGTTAAACAAAGTGACACACTACTGTCTGGTGGTGACTACCTGCCCATCGCCCTGCCCCTGGACCTCAAGCCCAAACTCACCTTAGGCAGAAGTAAATGAACAGCTGGTCTCCGCCCCACCTCCTGTTCTACCTTGTGTTTTCTATGTTCCTATGGACACCGTTGTACTTTGTGACAGTTAACCCACCTGGTTCAACATTTAATCATTGATGTCTTAGCACTAATCTTATTTTATATACAATATCTCATTTATTGTTTAGAACAATCCCATGATGTTGTTGTTTTCTCTTGTAACTCAGGAAGAAACGGAAACAGGATTCCAGGAAGAAATGGAACCAACAAAGAGATGGAACCAGGATTCAAACCCTAGTCTTGTTCTCAACTCCGCTGGCTTTCAGAGCCATCGCACACAATTTGGGTGCCGGGAGCTAGTGGGACAAAAGCTCTTGTAATTAATCATATAACGAATAACCCAGCAGCTTCTTACTTTGAGTATTCTTGCTAACAATGATTTCTAACTGAAATTTGTGTGGCCGTCAACACGTAAACACAACTTTCATTTCATGTCTGTGCTGGGGCGGAGACTCCCTGTGGGCCCCAAACTCTGTTGCATCCTACAAATCCGAAACTTGGTACAAACCACCTCGAGGTGCTTACCTGCGCTGCCTGCCCTTGGTGGACTAGGAAGGTTCTGCAGGGCTAGAAGCGTGTGGCCTGGAGCCAGGGCAGGCTGTATGGAAGTGGGGAGATCTGCAGGCGGTGGGCAGAATTTAGGGCCAGAGGAGAAGTGCTTGCGAGTGTGTAGTTGAGGCTGGGAAGAGCTCACATTGAGATGTGGCAGAAGGGTGGAAATGTGGATTGGAGCCAAACTGCTCAGGACTTTAACTGCCAGGCGGAGGAGTGGTGGAAAGGAGGCTGGAGACCCAGCAGGAAGTGGTTATGGTCCAAGGGAGAGATAACAGGGTCCCGTACCAAAGAGCAGGGAAGGAAAAGAGCGAGAGGCATTTTGAAGAAGGCTGCACCTCTGTCTCATGGGCCCGAGAACCCTGCCCTTTGTACAGCTGGCAATGCTAACTGATCTGCTGGCGGGACATGGTGGCCCTTGCTGACAACACAGTCTCTGTCTAGAGAAAAGTGGGACCCCCGCTCCTTGTGCCCTCCGTGTTCAGCTGCCCACGTCACTTGACTCCTGCTGTCAACCATTCTTAGCTTCCTGAGCCTGTTTCCTCATGCAAAAACAGCACGAGACAGTTGCCCCTTCCTGAGATGGCTGCAGGGTTGAATGAGATAACACATGGAGAATGCAAAGCACAGGGCCTGGCGCCGGGACCACTCAGCAGATGTGAGCCCCCAGATGAATATTCTGTTCCTGTGTCAGCTGGAACTAATAGCCACGGAACAATCAGCAGGGCTAGAGAGATGTGCCTGTGATTAAAAGTGCTGTCCTGCTCTTTTCAGCTACCAACAGAAGGAGATATCAACCAAGTGTAAAGTGGGATCTCTCTGGGGCTCCTTGTTAGGCAAGTCAGATGTAGCCAGCTTTCTAACAAAAGAGCCGAAGTTGTTCCAGTCCGACAGTGAAGCATGACTTCGTATTCTTTATTTTATAATAATGTTGTACACACAGATTTTTCTTCCCCCTTGTGTTTATACTATAATGTCATGCAGCTAAGCTGTAACAGAATTGCTGGATGATTTAAGGATGCTTTTGGATCTCTTCCATGGAGGTCAAGTCGCAGGAATACTGGTCAGGCCCTTCACCCAAGCTTTCTATCATTCCATCCTCCTCTGCCCTGGACACAGATAAAAAGGAGAATCTTTTATT
This sequence comes from Hystrix cristata, assembly GCA_004026905.1. NCBI lineage: Eukaryota > Metazoa > Chordata > Mammalia > Rodentia > Hystricidae > Hystrix > Hystrix cristata. The sequence goes on from PVJO010009144.1 coordinate 56,804, forward strand.
TCTACATCTGCCAGTGTGTTGTGCATTTAACATATGTCATGGCATCCACCCCTCATGCCAGTCCTATGAGATGGGAATGGTTGTCCCATTCCCGCAGTGGTGCAGATGAGAACAGGGCCTTGGTTAGCCCTGCCCACACTCATGCATCCAGCCAGCATTGCACGCAAAAGCTCGCTTGTCCTGCATCTGTCTGAAGCCGTACCTCCTGCACACAGCCCTCCTCCCAAGCTGTTCCTGAGGCCTGCTGACAGCCTGCTACTGCTGCTCTAGGTCTCTCAAATTCAGTAATTTTTTTTTGGTTGTTTGAGGATGATTAAAGGTGTGTAGTTCCATAATGGTGTTTAGCTATAACTGTTATCTACAGCTGTATACCTGGGAATAAATTTAAATACTGCAATGTCTAATCAGCCCCACGTAACATTTTCGTTAATGGCAAGAGCAGACAGTTTAGATGAAAATGAAAGTTACAGGACAGAGTACTGCGAGGTGTGACAAATGGAATTTTTTGCTCGTCTCCAAAACATGTAAGATGGGATGGAAACCAAAGGTCAAAAAACAGCATATTTTATCTTCTGTTTTAACTTTTTACAGTTGAATTCCAAAGAAGATAAATTCACTTGTACTTCTCACCACTGCACATATCTTTGCTCATAAAACCACTGGGTTTACTGAGAGTCCCTGTGGTCCAGATCCTACACGCTTAATGTATGGGAGCAATGATAGGGCATTGCTGTAGGAAACCGCTCAGTCTAGGGGAGAAGTAGGAATTGTATTAAAAGGTAAGAGATACGCAAAGTAACGTTCAGCAAATGGGGACCCTGGTAGTGTAGGGTGGGATCGCCAGGGTGTGACAGTCCCTGCCTGCCCCACTGCCAAGTCCAGCTGACCTCAGAGGGCCTCTAGGGCTTTGGACAAGCCCGGAGTCAGAACTGGCTTTATTAACTTATTTTCTTCATGATACTGGGGACTAAACCCAGAGTCTCACTCATGCTGGGCAAATGTTCCAACATTAAGCCATATCCTCAACCCTTTTTTATTTCAAGACTGAGTCTCACCTGCCCAGGCTAGTCTCAAACTTGTGATCATCCTCCCTCAGCCCCCCAAGCAGCTGGGGTGACAGGCTTGCACCACTGCACCAGGCTCAGATCGGGCTCTCAACTTTGGAATTTCAGAGACCCCATGCCATCAGGTCATATGAGGCTGACCGGGCTCCAAGGAAAGGGACTCTTGCCAACCAAACTCACAGTAGACTGTCGAGAAAACCAAAATGCTACTTGAACTAAGTATAATGAGGGACACATTTTGCCAGTTAATATCCAGGGTACCTCTTTCTGCTACCTACCAGAGAAACTGAATTAGAAAATTACTTGGGAAGCAGGAATCAGAGAAAAGGTGTTGAGGGGTGCGTGTGTCACACGCTGGTGCCATCTGGAACCCCTTCTCCACCATTTCCTTGAGCCCCCTGGATTAACACCAGCGAGATTCTCACTTCTCACCTCCCTTTTTCTAAACTCCACACAGGATCTTCCATGCCTACCACTTTAACTCTCACCAAGTAACACAGGTCATACAATTTACATCGTCACCACTTAGTATTTTAATCCTACAATATACTTTGGGTCATGTAATCTTGGTACAGTAAACAATGAAATCCTCAGCAATGTGTGCGCAAAACCTTCCCAAATATGGGTTGCATCTGCAGGAGGTTAACATCAGTGACACTGTGACGATTCCTATAGCCTCTCCCTTCAAAGCCCAACACCCTTCTGCCTTGTCCCTGAACTCCAGAGGTGCTCTCTGTTGCCTACACAAATAAGCTATAGAGTCTAGTACCACTAGAAGATTCTGGAAGGAAAGAGGAACGAATCATATTGGCCTAAAACAGACTGTGATGCAAGCCAGCCCCATGTAGACTGGTCCTTATGTGTGACTCAAGTGCATGGACCCCCTCATCCCCTGGACCTCATATGAGAGGACCTCATAAACTACTTCAACATTGTCTTAATCAGCTCAGGCTGCTGTAACAAAATGCCACAGACTGGGAAGCTTAAACAACAAACAAGTGTTTCTCACAGTCCTGGAGGCAAGAAACTCTAAGATCGAGACACCAGCAGATTCTGTTCTGTTACGGGCACTTTTCCTGGCAGCCATCTTCTAGCTACGTCCTCATTATGGGGAGAGAGACTTCTAGACTCCTGTTCGTGAAAGAACACTAACATGGAGGCTCTACCCTCATGTCCTCATCTAAACCCAGGCCCCTCCCAAGGGCCCCACCTTTGGGAGGCTTCAGCATTTGAACCTGGAGGGGACAAATACTCACTGGGTTCTTTCACACCTGCTATTTTCTATTAAGTTTCAATACACACAACTGTTTGGGGATGGCCCCCAAACAAATGGGGCAGAGAGGATCTACTCTGTGTATTAAATGAACTTCAAGTGCAGAGTAATGGAGATTAATGCACCTGGATATTGAGATATGATTTTACTGAAGACAGTCCAGGGTCTTTTCAGGCCACAATTAGAGACAAGACTAGACCTTTCCATGCCTCATCTGCTCTGCTGGACTCCAAAGTACTGGCTTCCTCCAAAAAGGAAAATTAAAAACACAAATTCTCAAGTGGTTTGATAGTAATTCAGCCCAGCAGATTTTACTTTCCATTAAAAGTCACCAGCTGTCATGTGCTTAGCTTTAAATGGAAAAATAACTTGCTCTCAAAGAACATTTTTCAGTTGATGTCACTTGTGAGTTTTATTTTCTCCTAGTAAAGAATGGATTGCGTTCGTGTGGCTGTGGTGACAGGAAAACCCTGGATGGAGGCCTGCCTTGGTGATCTGGCCCTGCCCCGAAGAGAACTAATTGCTCTACCAGCCAGCTTGGACGGTGGACACTAGAATAAGGAAGCGACAAGGAGTGGGGGACAGAGGAGAGTGTGGTGATAATCGTCTTCTTGCAATGAGAGTCCCACAGTGCTGCTTCTCATCAAAGAGAAATAAAAGAAAAATTTAATAAAAATTGCTTTCAAGTGCTGAGGAGGTTCTGGAGAGGGAAGTGAATACTTCAGCGTGGTTAATGTTTTGTAGGGTGGCTGCCCTTCCAAGTCCCCGACACACATGTGCTCCAAGCCCTGACTCCTACCAGCACTCTGCGCCAAAGCAGCATCTCCACAGCCCTACTGTGTGTGCGCCTCCAGGAGTCTCCTGGTCACAGCAGTCGGAGGGATCTTTGTGACTCTCAAGAACGCTCTGGACGAAGGCTCCCCAGAGCCTGAACCATGCCTGTGGTCCTGCTGTGACTCTGAGCTCTGGCTGCCAGCAGGGGCCTGATGCACCAAGAGAGCCTGAGGCCACCAGAGACACAGCAGCAAACCAGGAAACCGAGGGAGCAAAGCACTAACAACTCCAGAATGAGTGGCCTCCGGACCTGAAGGCTGGAGATGTACTTGAAACTACACTCTTGATGGGCTCTCTTGACTCCCTACAAGCAATCATACGCATGCACGTGCACATACATGAGCACCAGACACTCACTGCCGGGAGAACTCCACGGAAAGAGCAACATGCCAACCCGGAGCTACACCCAAGGGCCAGCCCAGCCCAGGGGAAGCACCCCGACCTCCTGTCTCTAGCTCAACGCATAGAGGTATCCAGAATTCTTGAATAATGGTTTTGACAGGCACCGAAGCCTTTTCCTCCTCCTGCACATGGAGAGGTGGGACTCCCCCCAGGGAAGACTCCCCTGGCAGCTCCTGTCTGAGTGGCTGGGGCCAGCTCCAGGAACACTAAATTCTGGCTATTCTTCCAGCCAAGGCCTGGTTACTTTAGAATCCCTCTCCTCCCCCCATCTTTTCAAGCAGGAGCCAGCCAAGGCATTCGTCATATTTCCGAGCTACCCTGCTGCTTGATTTATGCACACACAGGGCAGAGGCCAGCGCTGCAGGAGGTGAAGGCAAGCTCCGGGGTGGAGAAGGTGGGGTGCTGGCCCCTCCGGTCACCCCAGGGGTCACTGCTTCTAGGATCAACTCTGTATGCAGCTCAGGGCTGAGGAACGAGCCGCCTGCACAACCCGGGGACCAGGAATGAGCTCCTTCTCTTTCCTTGTTAGGAGCTCTGTCCATAAAAGGAATGAAGCTTCGTTTGCCCTTTCGCTGGGCTCCACCGAAAAGGCTTTTCCAAAAAATTTCCAGCCTTCTCCCCTTAAGGACATTGACTGTGGTCTCTTTGGCCAAAGAGAAAATGAAGAACAGATGAACGCTTGGTGATGAGGTGGCCAAAACCAAAATGTTAATCACCTCGAAATATGTGCTGCTCCCTCCAAGCCTGGCCTGGCTCCCCTCGAGGCTCTTTGATTGCAGACTCTCCCTGAGGGGTGCGGGTTTGCTGCGCATGCTCAGGAACACATGTGAGGGGTCAAGGGCGTGGCAGTTGTCATGCGTGTATTGCGTGTGCCTGTTTTGCTGACTTTGAATGGCTGAAATACTGACTGCACCTCTTGGTTAAACTCAGACTTCTACAACATTCCCATAAAAGTGCAAGATGCTGTCATCCAAGATGAATAAAAATGCCTCTTTTTATTCCTCTGCACGTGAAAACATGAGCTCACTGGAATATATTTAGTGAGAGCTGGCAGCCTGCACACGTTTACAATTCTTGGCCTCGAAGCTCTGATGTGAATCAGGCTTTCTTCCCTTCTCACCTTCTCTTTCTCTGAGAAGGTAAGTGCTGATTCCAGGAGTTTAGAATCCTTTTCTTGGTAGCACAGGATGTTAACCTTGCTAAGGGACCAACCACATCCTCAGTGCCAATGTCCAGCTAGAGAGCCCAAGACCTGGGGTCTCGCATGACAGTTCAAGCCCTGCGGCAGCTCCCACCACCCTTTCCTCCCCGCAATGGGCCTCAGCAGGCCGTCTGAAAATGCTGTCCATTCCTTGGCTCTTCACATCACACCCAGGTCAGATCTACTAGGTAGAAGTCTAAAATGCCGTCGGTCATGGACTCTTTATTTTATTTTATTTTTTTTGTGGTGCCGGGGATCGAACTCAGGCCCTTGTGCTTGCAAGGCAAGCACTCTAATCACTGAGCTAAATCCCCAGCCCCTGGTCATAGATAGATTTCTTGCCTTTAATCAGACCCAGGATTCCGGCTGGAGCTTTCAGGACTAGCATGCTCTAGGGCTTCTTGGCATCCCAGCTCCTTGCCCTGTCCCGTCTATAGAGTGTTGTTCCCACCCCTGGCTGTGCTGGAGCCCCGGAAAGCTTTCAAACACACTGATGCCTGGTTCCCAGCTCCCAGAGAGCCTCCCTGTACCGCCGCGGGGTACGACTAGCATCAGAAACTTTACAAAGAATTATACTGTGTTCCTAATTGCTTTTCTAAAATTATTTATGCATGGGAAAAGATTTGGAAGAGCAGATACCCATATGTTAAATGACTAGGTAACAGAATTAAGAGGAATTTGTATTCACTTACATGCTTTTCTGTATGTCCTAATTTTTTTTTTTTGGCACCAAAGCAAATTACCATAAAACGAATTATTGATAAAAGGTGTATAAGGAGGGGTGGTGCTTCCTGTTTAAAGAGTAAGATGTTTAGGACACCCAGATCTCAGCTCTTCATTTTCCTCCCTAGCCTGATTTTCATCCTACATCCTCAGCTCTGAAAATGGCACCCAGATCTGCACCAGCTACCCACATGTAAGCAGTCATCCTGGCCTCCTACCCCTCTAAATCCGCTCGCCCAATTACTCAAGGTCTCTATATTTAGCATTTTATTTTTTTGAAATGCCGTGGAGCGAACCCAGAGCCTCGTGCATGGTAGGCCGGCACTCTACCACTGAGCTACACCCTCCCTCTAGCACATTCAGTTCTTTTTTGTGGTATTGGAGATTGAACCCACGTCCTTGCTCGTGGTAGTAAGTGTTCTGCCACCAAGCTACATCCCCAGCCCTTTTTGAGACAGAAACTTTCTAAATTATCCAGGCTGGCTATTCTCCTGCCTCAACCTCACTGAGTAGCTGCGCTTACAGGTATGTGACACTGCGCCGGCTACACTCAGCTTCTTAATCCTTCTCCAGTTTCTCTACTCCTGTCCACACAGGTACCCTCAATGCTTCCTTAGTGTGTGTGTCCCATTCATTCACTTGCTTCTTTGCACAGTAATGGCGTAGGCACCACACCACGCTCTTGGTCTTGGGAGCCACAGAGCACAGAGCCCTCCATGTAGAGGCACTACAGCCCACTGTGGTCTTCCCTTTAGTGATTTCTTTTGTTTTCCATACTACATTTCAAGCAATTTCCATGACTTACAAGCCTCTGCACGACCAAACTCTGTCCTGTTTAAACTCTGTCTCTGGTCTCAGTCTCTCACCCTGCCTTTCCCGCCCACCATGTATGATAGTTGGAGGTCCCCAAGTGTGCCTGTCTCCCTGACTCCAAGCCATGGAACATTATCTTTCCAGGTTAACTCCTGCCGTGCAAAGCCTGCAGGGGCCTCCTCTCCAACACTTTCCAAACACTTCCATATAGAGTGGAAACCACAGCTGGGTTTAAGATGAGCCACTCAACACTGTATAGTCTCTCCTACAATCAACATTTTCGAGAAAGAAAGCAGACCCAGTATGTGTGCATTTCACTTCTCTGGAGGAAATATAAATTCACTAATCCCTTCCACTTTAATCAAGCCTGCGAGGAACGGGCTGCCAGGGGATCCTTTCCAGAATGTAATCAGCAGGGGAAATGCAAAGCCACCTGCCTGCTGACTTGCTGGCCAGCAGACCACATCTTAAGACTGCTCGCAGGCAATGCCTGTGAACTCGTGGCTCTTGGCTCTGCTAATCAAGCTGGCGTGGGGAAATGTTTCTCTGGGGCAGAATGCCATTGGGTGGGCCCTGTCCTTAGCACATCTGTAGTCACCTTCATCTCATCCTTCTGTTCAGTCTGACCCAGAGAAAGCTCCTGGGCCCCTCTCTAAGCAGGGTCAAAAGTGCATGCTCACTGTCCCTTTCCTGGGAGCTTGTAGGGGAGGGCAAGGAGGGCCTGGAGGACCATGACACCTCCCTGACGCCCAGGGCAGACACTGCCCCACGAGAAGCAGGAAGTCACAGCTGAGCTCAGTATTCTCTTACCAGGAACCTAAGACAAGCCACTACTATGACGAGAGGGGGTCAGGCAGGCCTACATCAGACAGGGCTCCTTGGTCAGACCAAAGCAGGTGCACACATATACATCTAAATAAGAAATCTGAGAGATGGTGACGAGAGAGACACATAGAGTGCTGTGGAACCTCTGGTAAGACCTGCAAATTAACTGGCTTCTTGGAGATGGCATTCGGCTGAAGCTTGAAGTGACAGTAAGATTTGGATGACGAAGAGTGTTGGTCGAGGGGAGAGAGAGATGTAGTAAAGATGTTTTAAGTCACAATGACTACTATCAGGTTGACTTGCATGAAATTACTGCTATTTTACTGGTCTTGAACCATAATGTCAAAGGGTTCAACCCTTATCAGCTACAATGTGGAGGTGGAAAAACACTGGTTGTTGAGAGGAAGTAAGGCAAAAGTAATTCAGTCTATCGGTAGCTGGGAAATTTTACACTTTTAGTATTTTGATAACATATTGATAGAAGGGATAAAAAAGGAATTAAGACGTATAATTTACATGTTCCGATTCCCCACAAGGAACATGAACATTATGTACTACAAACATGTCCTAAATGTTTTAATTAAAAAGACACATTGGTAGAGATTTGCTGGGAATGGCATTTCCTACTCTCTCAGAAAGAAGGGACTTGTAAAGCCTGTTATCCAAAGCTAGACTAAGTAAGACTGAACTTTACAGTCAGACGGTACAATCACAGGAAGGCAGGATTGTGTCCTGAATCAGAAAGGTACAAGTTTAAAACCCAGCTCCACCACTTAGGAGTGGTGTGACCAGCTTTATAACTTTCCAAGCCTCACTTTCCTAACCTGGAAATGGTCATAATAATAATGCTTCCATCCTCACAAGATTCTGGAAATGGTTAAATGAGATGGTGCCTGTTCACGGCTTAGCACAGTTCCTGGCCCACAGGAAGCACACAGTAGCCGGGGCCGGGGGGTGGGGCGGACAACTGGGCATGGTGGTTCATGCATTCAGGAGGCTGAGGCAGGAGGATCCCAAGTTGGAGCTCAGTCTGAGATACATAGCAAGTCTGAGACCAGCCTGAACTACATAACGAGATGCTGAGAGAGAAAGAGACAGAATAAGGACAAAAGGATGATACCAGGTCCACGAGTCATAAAAGGAGTTATACTTTTTTGCTTAGAGTTTTGGCTTGTTCCAATGCAGGTGATGGGATTGGGATCTATTTTAGTCACCAGGAGAAGTGAAGACAAAAGATACCATGTGATGCTTGGGTTTCGCAGAATGAGAAAAAAATAACAAGAAGCCCAATTCCATCCCAGGAAACCACTTCATTGCTCTCACCCCTCCCCAGGCAAGCTGGCCGAGGAGCTGCACGCGCCAGGCCTCTCTCCTGGCAGCCCTGCCTGGCTCCAAAGTGGACTCTTCTGGTTGAAGGATTTCTGCTACCAAGTCAGCCACGGTGGAGCCGTTCCCAGGAAAACAGCGGTCATATAGGCAACAGACACCAGAGAGTCAGGAAACACAGGCGCTGGGCTTTCCAGGAAAAGGAGTTTTGGCCACGCTGAGGAACATCTACAACCCGAGGAGCGAGGCCCACGCAAGTGCACATCCTGACCTGCAGGGCCAAGGTCGGGCCAGGCCAGGATGGGGCTGCTCGGTGCAGGGTGGCTGAGCTCACCCAGGGCGGCTTCTTCCGCTTCATTCCAAAGCCCTGTCCTGCTGGGATCGGGACGAGGTCCCACCACCATCGGGAAGACGGTCTTGCGTGTTTTCAAATGTTTCACGATAAAAATTTTTAAGCAACACTTGGAATTTCTAAGTAAACAGGATGCGAGATGGGGTGCTGCTCTGGGTACGAAACGGTGTCAGGGAACATTCTCTGGCAGCCCTGCACCCTTCCTGCTGCCTGTCCTCGGTGATTGTCATTTTCCCCAAAAGGAGACAGGCAGAGTGCCCGGCCGGGCTCTACCTCGGTGCAGGTTCCCAGGCAGGCTCAGCTGGCATCTTCCTGCTTTTCTCTTCATCTTAAACACCTGCAGCCCCTGAGAAGAGCTGATGGAGCCCAGGGCAGGGCAAATTCAAACGCCCTGGGATGGCACATATGTGGCAGACAGCCATGTAAAAGCCCAAAGAGCAGCTCTTCTCTCTGCAGCCCTAAACGTTTCTCCTGCCATTTAATTTTTTTGTTCAAGTCACCATTTTCCAGTCCTGCTGACGAGTCAGAAAGTGGCTCTGGCTGGAGAAACTGCAGGGACAGCTGGAGGCTCAGGCACTGGCCTCGGGCATTGACACCTGGGAGCCATCCAGAGGCCTGGGGAGCAGCACACTGTGTGATTGTTTCCTCCCTCCCCACAGAGGCGACAGCAGGCTAGAGCCCCTGCTGCCTGGAGTGAGGCTCCCAGCCCCAGCACTCTGTCCCTGCCCTTCCTGGCAGGCCCCTCAATGCCGGCCTCACCGCAGCTCACCCAAGACGCTCTGCAGAACCGCCCAGCCCCTCAGTCCCACTACGGCTGTCCTCAAAGCACTAAGCCCCACAGCAGGCTCTTCTGCTCCAGAAAAGGAATCTGCAGGCTATGTCAGCAGAGCTGGAGCTCTGGGAAAGGATGGAGGGGAGCAGGAGGGAGGGTCCGCAGGGCCAGATCCCTGGAAAGGGCATATGACCAGATCAGAAATGGCCTCATAAGCAGCAGAGTGCCAGTCACTGTTCACCCCGGGGCTGTGCACAGGGGAGGGTGCAGAAGTTGCTGATTTGCAACATTTGTGCCAATTCCTGTAGAGTAAATACCTCCCGCCATGGCAGAGTTCAATCTACCAATGGTTTACTATCCAGCTCACAAAAAATGTCACAAGAACGTCATCAGCTTTCACGTAGATAAAAGCCAGCTCCAAGATGCAATTGAATCCATATGCCACACACTACCCTCCCTCCTTCCCTGTCATAGAAGTCCTATCTCATCCTCGGGGTGAGGGGACCACATTAATTAATTTTCCAGAGTTTCACAAAAAGCACTCACATAAGGCATTAGTAGGACAAATGGCATGAACATGGAGAAGGTTCACATCACCTCAAGTGAAATATTAAACCACTCCCTTCCTTACATTTTTCCTTAGACATTTGTACCATCCTGGACTTTGGTCTCCTGCCACATTGCTTGGTCCTCCACTCTCTCCAGACTTGACTCCCCCTTTCCCTTGTCAGCATCTCAAAATCCTTCTATCAGAGAGCACACTAGCCACCCCACCCAGTCCTGCACTGTTCAGTCCATAGTCAAGGCCCCAGTGGCTATTTCATGTCTGCAGGGTTTCTGGCCATAGAGAAGAATAGCTACTACCACTTACAGCTGTATCCATGCCCATTTGTTAATGTTTTGAGTTTACACTCATACCGATCGCCACTCCTTACCAACATTCCTCTAAATAGTCACATACTACTGACAGAGGTAATACATTAAAAACTCACTTAAAACAATCAGATGGTATACAATGTACCAATACATGTTCTTGGTAAAAATAAAAATAAAAAACACAAACAAACAAACAAAAAAATCAGATGCCTCTACACACTTATTAGAATGGCCCAAATCTAAAACTCCAAATGCTGGGAAGGAGATGGAGCAACAGGAATTCTCACTGCTGCTGGGATACAAAATGGTACAGCCCCCTTGGAACACAGTTTGGCAGTTTCTTACAAAACTAAACAGTCTTTTACCAAAGCATTGCTTCGTATTTACTGAAATGAATTGAAAACTTATGTCCACACAGAAACCTGTACACAGATGTTTACAACAGCATTATTCAGAATTGTCAAAACTTAGAAGCAACCAAGACATCTTTCAGTAGATCAATAAACACTGAAACAATGAAATATTATTCAGTGCTAAAAAGAAATGAAGTATCAAGCCATAAAGAGCCGTGGAAATGCATATTCGTGAATGAAAAAGCCGATCTGAAAAGGCTACACACAGCAGGATTCCAACCGTATGACATTCTGGGAATGGCAAAACTATGAAGACAGTAAAAAGCACAGTGTTTGCCAGGAACTAGTGGGGAGGAGGGGTACAGAGGATTTGGGGAGCAGGGAAAATATTCTGTATGCTACTACAACAGTAGATATTTAGCATTTTATATTTGTCCAAAGCCATAGATTGAACACCACCAAGCACGGATCCTAATGCAAGCAATAAACTCTGGGCGGGAAAGATGGTCGAGTCTGCACACCACTGACTGGGGATGTTGACAGTGGGAGAGGTTATGTGTGAGGGCAGGGTGTATATAAGAACTCTTTGTACTTTCTGTTAATTTTGCTATAAACCTAAAACTGCCCTAAAAAAAAAGTCTATTTAAAATTTCTGAATTTAGCAAACTGGATTTCCACAAACATTTAACATTGATTGCAAACTTAAACACAGCCAACCATTTAATTAAATTCATAAATAGCAGCTTCTCTGAAATTCTCTAAACATGTTAAATATACAAACAAAAAACAGGATTCCAAAGCTGTTTAATACAGTCACACTAAAATCTGTTTTAAAAGTGCTAATACTGTGGATTTCACTTCGTTTCTTATCCTAAATTCCACACCTTCCCGGGGTGCCAATTTTGACACCTTCCTAGGATTTCAGCGACTTTACCAAATACTATTTTTACCTTGTGAGGGTTTTTTAACAATATTACCAGACCACAAGAAGAAGCAAAAGAAACACCTCAGGCCGCGGGGGCTGCAAAATCTGGGTGGCTGGGCCCTTGATTCTGGGTCGGGACAGGAATCTGGGTGGCAGAATCCAAGGCGATGCAGATGGGGGCAGTTCTTGTGTAGAGCTGAAGTGTGTCACTTTAGTAGGACTTTTTCAGTCCACACTCTTGGGGAAGGTGTTTGAGTTTTGCAACACTGAATTTCTCCCCTAAAATGAAAGAAATTCACATCTACTTGGCCGCCACCACACAACCCATTACCTGTCCTCATGAGGTACTGAGGGGCCGTTAACATTATTGAAAAGGACTGATGCTCACAGGTGTTGTGTATGACCTGCAGGGCTGTGCGAAATCTCACTGCCCGAGGGCGGAGGCGCGGAGCCTGTGTAGTTAGGGCTCCTCTGTAGGCCACTGGGAACACCTGTGGGACCCCCAGGCCTGAGAAGCCCTGATCTGGGACAATGCCTCCTTTCTCCCTAACTGCCCAACTCTGGGTTCCCCGCAGTTATTTTCTCCTACTCACACAGACAGAAATGAGCACATATCTGTAATTTACAAACACATAATAAAAGAAATGAAAACCCTATTTATATGAAATGCCCTACTAAGGTCACTACAAAAAGGAACATGCTCTATTCCAGTCTATTTATACTTCTTTTAATCTCCAACCATTTCTCTGTACACTTAAATTGTTTTTGTTTGTTCACTCGTGTTTTGGTATTTTCACGAACCCCCAGTCTTTGTACAACTCGGCTTGTGCCAATCAATGCCCAAAGCGCCCAGGCTCAGCCAGAGTCCCGGGCGGCCCCTGGGCCCTTGCACCAGCGCCCCTGATGTTCTGGAAAGCGTTCAGACTTCCTGGCAACAACAAGCGGTTCCAGGCCGGGGCTGTGTTTTCCCTGCCTCAAGACATGGAATCGGTTGTCCTCTGAGGAATCCTCACTCCTCTGACGGAGAACGAGATTGAAGACCGCAGTCCGGGTACCCGGAGTGCAGGTGAGCATGAGGGAAGGTGGGTGGGGACGAGGCGCTGCCCTGCCGGTGACAGGGAACAAGCCGTTTAAGGTGACGTTTCACACTGCTCTTTCCAACTCGATACAACACTGTGGCTTCCACCCCGCTTTTCTCCCTGTACCAGCCTTCAGCAGCCACTTGGACTATCTCCAGCCTGCCCTGAACAACACGCCAGAGTCCGCTCCCCTCCTGCAAGGGAAGGGAGCTGCACAGAGATTCACCTCCAGACGGAGGGAAACCGAGCGCCCGCCTCGCCCTTCCGCGTTCACTCTTCGCTCCTGCACGCATCGGAGTGCGTGGGGAAAGCGGGCACACGATCGGCTTCCTATCACGGTGGATTTTCCTGGTTGTGGGTCAAAACTGGTATTGAGAGTAGGCAGGGTAGAAGGGGGAAGATCCCAGGAGAGCTGACTGCAACTCTCATCCTCAACAAATCCTGAGCCAAGAAAGCAGCAGCAGAGGCGGAGAGGAGGACGCGGAGCTGGCCCATCCCGGTCTCTGCGTGCCCGGGGCGCCGGAGATGGACAGGTGAGGGCCTGGGCCGCTTTGACTCTGACTTGCCGAGTTTGAGGGGTTTCCTTTCCCGTGGAAACATCCAGCCATCGGGCAGATGTATCAGTTAGCATTTCTAATGAGAACCACAGGCAGAGGAAGCCTCCCAAGCTCGAGGCAGGTGGCTTGGGGCTGTCCGTGGCCAAAGGATGCTCTCCAGAGGCCTTCGACAGCTTGGGCCATTTGCTCACACTGCTTAGGAAGACTTGGAGACACTTCTGTTTTCTTAATTCTCATTTTGTCTAAGCCCTTGCCAGGAATCCCTGATGTTTTCACTTAACACCAGAGTTCCAACCAAAATTAGCAAACAGCCCGGGAGGCTGGGCCCCAGAGTGAGGGGCTGACCCTTCTCCCCATTGCTAGCCCTGGAGAAGGAGGAAAGGGGTAGAGACCGGGAACCGAGGCCACAGAGGCTTTCGGAGCAAATCCTGCCCGTTCTGGAAAATGGTTGCTTCCTCCCAGGTTTCAGAGCCTCTGGACAGACATCAGAGGCAAGGAGAAGAGCAGGGTTTGCAGAGAAAGGACCCTCTGCCCCTCTGCAGCAGCCCTCTGGTGGCGCTATGGGCTGAGTCTGGCCCAAGCATCAACCCCCTGGGCCGCAGCCCCCGCCAAGGGTGTGGCTGGGTCCCACCCTCAGAGAAGACAGAGCCCCTGGACCCCAAGCAGACCGGGCTCATCTGGAGCAAGCATTGTTTGAGCTGAGGCAGGCGCTAGGCAGCCTGTTTTCACTTAGACACTGGACGTGGCAACTTGGATCTCAGTTGTTTACCTAACACTGTGGGTTATTTTTTTTCCCTCCTTTCTTGATTGCAATAAAGTGCCCAATGTAATCAGCCCCTCTATGCCACCACTGTTCTTTGCCCTGAGCCAGAAAAAGTCAGACGTGGAAAAGAATCACTTCCCAAGCGAAAAGCCAGCCCAGGTGCCCCACTGG
>PVJO010009145.1:0-35895 GCA_004026905.1 Hystrix cristata
TCCTTTTTCCCCACAGCCCCGCCAGCATTTGTTATTGGTTGATTTTTCCATATACGCAGTTCTTTCTGGAGTGAGGTGGAATCTTAACGTTGTTTTGATTTGCATCTCTCGAATGACTAGTGATGTTGAACATTTCTTCATATATTTATTTGCCATTTTTATTTCTTCATGTGAGAAATGTTTATTCATTTCAGTTGCCTATTTAACAAATGGTGCTGGAAAAATTGGCTAACCACATGTTGAAAATTAAAACTAGATATATGTCTCTCACCACGTACTAAACTCAAATCAAAGTGGATCAAAGATCTAAACATTAAAACAGAAACATTAAATTTACTGGCGAATAGAATAGGAAGAACCCTCGAAGACATAGGGGTAGGAAAAAAATTTACGAACAGAACCCAGACTGCACGGGAAACAACACAAAGAATCAGTGCTTGGGACCACATGCTATTAAAAAGCTTTTGCACAGCAAAAGAAATCACCAATAGAGTAGGGTGAAAACCCACAGACTGGGAAAAAATTTTTGCTAGCTGTCCATCAGACAAAGGTCTAACATCTAGAATATACAAAGAACTCAAAAAAATTAAACCTCCCAAATTTAAAGACCCAATCCAAAAATACTGACTGATTCTTAAGAAAAACTTAACATTCAAGGCTGGTAGGCTGACAACTCCTTTTTTTTTTTCCTGAGACAGGGTCTCGCTATATAATTCAGGCTGGTTTTGAACTCACTATGTACCCCAGACTGGCCTCAAACTCACAGTGATCCTCCTGCCTCAGCCTCCTGGGTGCTGGCAGTAGAGATTTTTCTTTTAATATTTCCCTTTTAGTATATCATTACATTGTAGATTAATGACTTCCAATTGAGGGTTAGGTAAAAGCACCACAATTGCCCTGTTAAATAGATTTTGAAGTATAGAAGTTTCCTTTATACTTGCATCGAGAACCTAAAAATGCTTCTAAAAATGCTGCAGTTTGAGCTAAGAAAGTATGTCCATTGCAAATTTATTTGAGAATGGAGACCTCATTCTTGTTTAACTTTTGATATCATGGGAATTGGATATGCAGTTTGACATTGCTTATGATGAAAAGGTTAATTGTTGAAATGACAACCACAGTTTAAGTTTCACCTAAGTGTTGTTTTGCCTTATAATTTTAGGTTGAATTTATTAAATGTTATATAGAGTGTTATAGAAGCTAATATTCAGAGCCATTCATTGCTGATGGTGGCTGAAAGCAATTATATTGTTCTGAAAAATTACAGTCTTGGCGCCACGCTAAAAAGGGGGTGGTGTGGGGGACAAGGCTGGGTGCTGTGGCACACGCCTATAATTCCAGCACCTTGGTAAGCAAGAGAGTCACTAGTTTGAGTCCTTCCTGGGCAATTTAGTGAAACTCTGTCTCAAAATTTAAAAAAGGCCGGGAATGTATGTCTCTACAAAGGCGCTGGGTTTGATCTTCTATACCAATAAATATGTACCATTTTAACTGTTGCATAGTGGGGGACTCAGCTTATTCAACTCCTCTCTTTCTCCTTTCCTCCCTCCTTCCCTCTCCCTCACTTTCTCTTCTGCTCCACATACTCTCCCCTTGTTCTCGCTTTCTTCCTAGAAGTATTGGAGAATGGTACATGCTAGGCAAGTACTCTGCCAGTCTACCACTGAGCTATATCTCCAGCCCTTTTCTTTCTTTCTTTCTTTCTTTCTTTCTTTCTTTCTTTCTTTCTTTGTTGTTGTTGTTTGGTTTTTGAGACAGGGTCTGGCTACATAGTTCATGCTGGCCTTGAACTCGCTATGTAACCCAGGCTGGTCTCAAACTCACTGTAATCTTCCTGTCTCAGCCTCCTGAATGCTGGGATGGCAAGTGTGCCCCCTTTCTATTTTTATTTTGAAACAGAGTCTCACTAAGCTGCCCAGGCGGGCCTCAAATTTGGGATCCTCTTGCCTCAGCTTCCTACATAGCTGGGATTCCCATACCCAGCTTATCAATTTTTATTTCTGATAATGGTTAAATCCATGACTAAATGAAGTTGACCATTGACACTACTGGTTCAATAATTCATGATAAATTCAGATATTTTTCAGAGTACCAGCTTATGAAAAATGTAATGATATATCATGTACAGGTACACATCCTCTATGATGAATGTTACCATTATGTACATCTAAAATGTACCATTAAAATAAAATTTAAAAAAAACCCTGCCATTGTACAATAAAAAGATAACCAATAAAATCCCTAATGACAAAAAAATGTAATGAATAACCACCTTGTATCTCCACAAGCTTTGTAAATTACCCAATTAAGCCTTTTTTGGTTTTTGTTTTGTTTTGTTTCTTGAGACAGGATCTTACTGTGTAATTTAAGCTGTCTGTAGCCCAGGTTGGCCTCGGACTCACTGTGATCCTCTTGCCTCAGCCTCCCAAGTGCTGGGATTACAGGTGTATGCCGCCTCGCCTGGCCATCTAAACCTTTTTCTATGTCACACATTATTACCATCATCATTTGAAACACATCTTCGAAGATTCTACTTTAGGTTGTTCTAAATTAGTATTTTCTCGACTTTTCTTTTTGTAGCTGTTCAATGCAGATCACTCATAGTACCTAATTCTTCAATCATTTTAAACTTGTCATTGACTCCTTGAATAATAGAAAAACTGAACAGTACTGGGAACATCTCTTGATTTATCAAAAGAGAGAAGTTTACTTGAAATAATTTCCCTTATATTTAAAAATACTGTAGATTGTTGATCTTCAGTACTTTCAACTTTTGGAGTAGCTAATCTTCCTGAAAGGCTTATAGTCTTAAAAACATTTATTTTCTCTGGATACATTTCTTCAAACTGCCATAAACATGATTTAATTAATTCATCATTAGGAGTTAATTTCCTTGTTTTCTAATAAATGAGCCACTAAGAAACTTGCATGCCTGCCTCCCTGCCTGCCTACTCCCGCTCTCTCCCTCCCTCCTTCCCTCCCTCCCTTCTTTCATCTATCCGTGTGTCCGTCCTTCCTTCCTTCCTTTCTCTTCCCTTCCCTTATCCTTCCCTACTTTTTCCTTCCTCCTTTCCCTCTGATTCTGATGTAATGAGATATTCTACTTTAAATTTTCTAATTTTTCTGACCACAACTGTCCTGTTGTTTGGGAATATTGGTATCTCATTGTGGTTTTTATTTGTACTTTCATGATGACTAATCATATTTAACAATCTTACATATGCTTGTTGGCCATCTGTATATCTTCTTTGGAAAAATGATTGTCAAGTTCTTCGCCCAATTTTTAATTTGAGGGGAGGGAGGTATCTTTTGTAATAGTTCTTTATATGTTCTGATTACTAGACCCTTATCAGATACATAATTTGTAAATTATTTTCTGCCTTTCCATTGTTTTAGTCACTTTTCTCATTGCCAAGACAAAATACTTACCCAAAGTTAAAGGAGAAAAGGTTTATTTCGGCTCTCAATTTGTAGAGGTTTCAGTCCATAGTCGTCTGGTTCCAATATAGGGTGGCATGACCGAAGGGCATCACAGAGAGAAACAGTCCAGGGCAGGGAAGGGCAGGAAGAAGACAGCAAAGCAGGGAAGTAGCAAAACAGCTTCTTTCTGTCTCTTTATATTCCATCTAGGCTACCTGCCTTTTGGATGGTGCCACCCACACACAGGGTGGAGCACCCTTAATCCCAGCATTACATCCTTAATTCCAGCATTACATGCCCTAATCCAGCCACCTTCAAAACTCCTCACTTATGACTGCATCAGGCTTTGGGGGAACATCTAGATACAAGCCGTAACAGTTAACTTCTTACTTTTCAAAACTTTTATTTGTTGCCTTTTAGCTCAAGCCATCTTAAATTATTTGAAAAATTTGGTAAAATAACTTTTTTTACAATCCCCCACCACCACTACTGCCACTTTTTGGCAGCACTAGGGATTGAACCCAGGGCTTTCTCACTGAGCTGTATCCCAACCTTTTTTTTTTTTTTTTTTCTTCAAGAAAGGGTCTATAGTTTCCTAAACCAACCTTGACTTTCTGATCCTCCTGCCTCTGCCTTACGGATTGCTACCATTATAAACATGTTCTACCACACTCAGCTTTTTTTTTTCTTTGTACTTTCTTGATAGTGTTCTTTAATGCACAAAATTTTTATTTTGTTAAAGTGATTTATGTTTTCTTCTGTTGCCTGTACTTTTAGTGTCATAGCTAAGACTCCCTTCCCAAACCCAAGGTCATGAAGATTTACTTGTGTTTTCCTCTTTTCCTCTAAGGATTTTATGTTTTTCACTTTTATATTTAAGTTTTTTATCCACTTTGATTTTGAAGGGTTTTGGTTTTGGTTCTCTTTTCTTTCTTTTTTTTTGGGGGGGGTGCTGCAGGGTTTGTGCTTGTTAGGCAAGTGCTCTACCTCTGAGCTAAATCCCCAAACTGCGGGGTTTGTTTTTAAAACAAGATTTTGCTATGTAGTCCAGGCCAGACTTGAACTCACAGTGTATCCCAGGCTAGCTTCAAACTTGTAGTTCTCCTGTTTCAGCCTCCCCGGTCCCAGTCAAGCACCCTCAAGCGTGGCTAATTTTTTTCTTTTAATAGCGGAGGGGTTTTTGTGTGTGGGTATGGCGGGTGAGGTGCTGGGGATCAAACCCAGCTCAGCACATGTAATGCAAGTGCTCTACCACTAGGCTACACCCTCAGCCCCTTGAGTTAATTTTTTTATATGGTAGGGGTAAGATTCTGTTTTACCTTTTTTTTTTTTTTGGTTATGTTTATTTGTTTGCAGTACTGAGAATTGAGTACCAGGCCTTTGGACTTTGCTATAGCCTTACCTCCGCCCTCTTTTAAGTTATTTTTGAGATAGGGTCTTAGCAAATAGTGCAGGCTGGGCTAGAACTTGCTGCCCTCCTGCCTTAGCTTCCCATAGTGCTGGAATTACAGGTATGTGCCACCATGCCAACCTGCTTTACTCCTTCACATGTGGACATCCAGTTGTTTCAGTGCCATTTGTCAGTGAGCCTATTTTTTTTCTCCTTTCGATGGTCTTAACAGTCATCAAAAATCAGTTAAAGGGCTGGGGATTTAGCTCAGTGGTTAGAGACCTTGCCTTGCAAGCACAAGGCCCTGAGTTTGATCTCCAGCACCAAAAAAAAAAAAGTCAGTTAAACATGTATGGTTTTACTTCTAGAATATCAGTTATCAGTACTGTTCTCTTGGTTTGCATATCCCTCCTTATGCCATTATCACACTGTTTGGATTATTGTAGCTTTGTAGTAAATTTTGAAATTGGAAAGTATGAATCTTCTAATTTTGTTTTTCCTTTTCGAGATTCTTTTATTTGAGGTTCTTTACTATTCCATATAAATTTTAGGATCAACTTTTTTATTTCTGCCCACCGAAAAAAGACCATTCTGATAGGAATTACACTGAATTAGTAAATTGCTTCAGAGAGTAATCCTGTCTTCATATATTAATACTTTCAATTCATAAACATAGGATGGCTTTCTGTTTATTTAGATCTTTAACTTCTTTCAGCAGTGTTTTGTAATTGTTATTGTTATAAGTGTCACACTTCCTTAGTTAAATTTACTCCTAAAAAAAAAATTTACTCCCAAGTATTTAATCTTCTGATGCTATTTGAAATGGATTATTTTCTTAACTTCATTTTTTTAGTACATAAAAACACCACTGATTTTTGTGTGTGTTGATCTTGTATTGCAAATATATGTACGATTGTTTGTGAATAGAGATCATTTTCTTGTTTTCCATGTTAGATTTTTAAATTTCTATTCTTACCTAATTGCTCTGGCTAGAACCTGCAGTACAATGTTGAGTAGCATGAGCTGGGCCTGGTGGCTTGCACCTGTGGCAGCACTCGGCCGACTGAGACAGGAGAATAACCTTGAGTTTGAGGCCAGCCGGGGCTACATAGTGAGTTTAAGGCCAGCCTGAACTACATAGCAAGACCCTGTCTCAGAAACAAAACAAAACAATGTTGAATAGCAGCAATGAGAATAGCCATTCTTGCTTTGTTCTTGATCTTTGGCTAGAGTAGGGAAGGAGTCTTTCCCCATTGAATATAAGGTGTTTTTTTTTTTTTCCAGAATACCTTTTATCATGTTAAGGAAGCTCTCTTCTATTCCTAATTTATTGAGTTTTTTAAAATCTCAAAACCATGTGATTTTTGTCAAGTACAGTAGTATATACCTTGGTTCATGGACACTTGGTTCACAAATAATTTGGTTCACAACAGAAATGTTTGGCAAAATTTTGTTTTTGTTTGCAAACTCTGCATCAGGTGACAAACATGACCATGGCCATCTTTTCCAAAATCATGGAACAAAATTAAGTTTGTGAACTGAGGTACTACTGTATTTTGTTCTGTATTGAGATAATTGTATATGGAAAAATTTCCACTTTCTTAGTGTGGTATATTACATTTATACATAGGCTTCTTGCTTTCTTTCTTTTTCTTTTTAAAAAGAGATGAAACTGTATACTTTAAAGATTGAGTTTAATATATGGAAATACTGGGTATAAGCCGAAGTATAACACACATACACCCCGCCCTGTACTGGGGGGATTGAACCCCAGGAGTGCTGTTTCTGAGCTACAGCATCAGCCCTTTCATTCCTTCTGTCTGTCTGTCTGTCTGTCTGTCTGTCTGTCTCTCCCTCCTTCCCGCCCTCCTTCTTTTTTTCTTTCTCTCTTTTGTTTTATATTCCAAGCTGGCCTTGAACTTGCTGTGTAGTCCAGGCTGACCTCAGACTTGTGAACCTCCTGCCTTCGCAGCCCAGTGTACTGGGATATAGATGTATGCTACCACACTTGGCTTCATATTTTATTTTGAGACAGAATCTCACTAACTTAGCCAAGCAGGCCTGCAACTTGAGATCCTCCTACCTCTGGAGTGGTTTCGATTTAAAATTACTTTTTACATCTTTACTTACTAAATTCTAATTTCAAATAACAACTCTTCCTTAAAAAATAGACAAAGAGTCTGATTTTTTTGTCCACTTCTTGAGGAAGCAAAAATGCAGTAATTTATTGAATATCAGCAAGACCAGAGGTTGTTGTAGGATGTCTGGGATTTCATGTCAGTGGCTCTGTTAACAGCAGAAAAGGGAGACATGGCAGTTCTAAAGTTTTATTTTGCATCTTTGAGGTAGGAGGCTGTGCCATATCAACAAAGTGACTCTTCCCACTTGTTCTATTCATTTATTTAGTCAGACATCATTTGTAAAGTGTTACTAGCTTTGTACTTCACACATTTTATATATATGTAACAATTATGATAAATTTCAAACAAGGTTTTGAAATTTTCCATTCAACTCATTTTGGAGAACACTTTTCCTCATATGGCTACTGACATGCATGGGTTATGGTCTTTATTCAGCCAGCAAGTGGGAACACAGATTTTAGAATTGGTAGCCATATGGATTTGTCTCTGGCTTACCACCTATCAGTTGTTCGTGGGCAAGTTAACTACTTTGTGCCATAGTTTCTTCATCTTTATTTGCAAAGTGATGCATGTATTTCTTATGCTTGCTTTGAAGATAATGCTAAGTAATGTATGTCATATAGCTTAGAAGTGTCTGGCACATAGTCAGTAAATGGTCAGTAAATGGTAATTGTTATTATTATTCCGATTTTTGTTGAGCTGCTGCTTTTTGATGTGTTCTAGTTGTCCGGAATTGGTAAAAGTCACTGTATTGGCTTCTTCTAAGATTTGACCAAGTCTCAAAGATACAAGTAGAAAAAGCACTGAGGAAACAGAAATTAAACAGTTCTTAAAGCATTGAACAGTAATGACAAGTATTACTTGTGTTTAGTAAAGAATATATTACACCTGCCTCAGCCTTTACTTAACGCATTTTAAAATTTGGTATACTGAGTTTGATCCCCAGCACCAAAAGTGAATGAACAAACAAATAAATAAATAAATAAAATTTGGTATATTTCTCTTCTTCCTTTAAACCTTACTGTCAAGTTCAAGAGAAAGAGCTAACTAAAAAGTCTTATGTCTTAGCACAAAGTTAAGATTCAGATTCATAGCATATACAGTTTCCTTTCATGGTAGTGGGATTCTCTGTGCTCTGAACGAAGCAAAAGACTTAAAGAAAAAAAGAGTCTTTTTCTAGATTGCCTCTGCAGTAGTAGGCACCTCTGCTAGGTTCAATGAGAATTTAGACAAAGACTTTGCCCTCCAGGCTCCTACTGTTATTCAAGGGATGCCATTAAATTAATTTGTGCCAAACACTTTGCTATAGGAAAGGATTGGCTGGTGGCTAAGGGAAAAGAAGTAATTGGGACAAACTGGGATTTCTGACTTGGGCAAGGAGGACCACGGTTAACAGACTGACCTGCTAGCTTTTGTACAGCCCACAGACTAAGAATAATTTTTACATCTTTAAATGGTTTGGAAAAAACAAAAGCAGAGTAATATTTTGAAACATTGAAACAATATAAAATTCAAACTTCAGTTTCATGAATGAAGTTTTATTGTAACATAGCTGTGCTGAAAACTTATATGTTATCTGTGGCTGTTGTTTTTGTGCTACGACAGCAGAGATGAGTAACCAGTATTTAAGGGACAGTTGTAGGTACTTCTGCTGAGAAGAAGAATGCTGATGGAGTGATGATGAAAGTTGTGGAGGTGGTCAGATATTGCAGTTTGTTCAAGATAAGACCCTCCTTTGTGGTTGGAGGTTATTGTTGACTCTTTAAGAGCCGTTCTTATAGAGGTCAAATGAGGGTATATCTCAAAAGGTAATGGTTTGAAGCTGGGCATGGTGGCACACACCTGTAATTCTAGTACTCTGGGAGGCTGATGCAGGAGGATTTCAAGTTCAAGCCCAGCCCAAGCCACTTAGCAAGACTCTGTCTCAAAAAAAAAAAAAAACAAAAACAAAAACAAAAAACAAAAAAACAAACTAAACCAAGGTCTGGGGATGTAGCTTAGTATCAAAGCTCTGGATTCAATCCATAGTAACAGGAAGAAAAACCGAAATAGAGACTTGAAGTAAAGGTGGAAAGCCTTCACTGTGAACTGTTGAGAAGACTGGCAGGAAAGTAAAGTGAGAGAACGTGATAGCAGGGATGGGAAGACTTTGGGGGTATAGTTCAAGAGAGGTTTGTTAAGGTGATACGACTTGATCCTGTGTGCTCAGGGAATCAGCACTTGGAGAGAAAACCTAGGGTAACATGTTAGATGCTCCCATTCATCATAGCAAGAGTGAAGGAACTAGAATTTGAATAGGTCAGAATAATTGTAATGTTGTAGTCTCTCTGGGATCGTATGCTTAATGTTAGATGCACTTTATATTGTCCTTGGAAAGAAATGGACCCAGGTATTGAGAAACAGAGACAATAACTGTTCATTATTCACCCAGTCATCCTGTCTGGCCATTGTTCTCATCTGTGAAAGAGGAGGGTTAACTGAATAGGCACCATCATCTCTTCTAAAAGTGTTTAAACTAGTACACTTTAACTAGTGTTAAACTAGTACACTTATTTCCTCTAGTTAAATAAACGAAATGTCTGTGATGCCTATTGCTTGATCTTTTAGTTCATTAGTAACTGGGCATGCACTTTTTTTGAAGACCATCAGCGGGTTAGTTATGATTTACTCTTTGACTTAGGGTATATTATATACAAATTATACCAATTTAGCCTGTCATTAGAACTTTTCCTCAGGAGAAAAATCTAGCATAAAGTTTCATTTTAATGTTTTTTAAGTTATGTGTAAGCAGCAGATAGTCATTATGGAATGATGAAGAAGTCTAACTAAAATTGTTAGCATATCTGCTGCCATCTCCCTCCACCCCGGTGACTTTTGTTTCTTTGACAGTGTGCATATAATTAATTTACGTGTCATTTGAGTTGCTCAGGGAGCTCAACCTGAGGTAGAGTTGGAGGGGAAAGGATTTATTGGGAATAGTGTCTGGGAAGAAATAGGGAAGTGAGCAGTTTGGGATATAGGAAGCTATCAGACTGCAGTGCACACCTGACAAAGTCTCTGCCTGCCCTGATTGCCTTATAGAGGAAGACCACTGGGCTGAAAGGCATAGGCCCTTGTACTGCCACGTTGCTGTGTTACCGGCTGGGGGCTGTCCTGAGAGAAAGGTGCCCTCTGGTTAAGAGCCAACGCAGATTCCAAAGAAGCTGTGGTAACAGCAGAAAAGTATCAGTTAACGCAGTGGTGGTGAACCTATGGCACATGTACCGCAGCAGGCACGCAGAGCCAAGTCACCCCAGCATCACCCCAACAGCTGAGCAGTCAGGTTTAATTGCAGTGTTGTCATGTTGCAATAAATGAGTGAGTTTTGAGTTGCAATTTGGGTACACAATCCCGAAAAGGTTCACCACCTCTGAGCTAACCACACTCCTTGCAGGTGGACAGTAAGTCCTTTCTTGCCGAGGCATCAGTTCGGCATATCTTTGTGTCTCTCATGACATACAGTCTTGTGTCTTGTTTTTTCTATTTGAGATGTGTGATTTTTTTTGTGGTCCTCATAAACTTTTAATATATATACATAATATTCCAACAAGTGTTTAGTTTATTCATTTCCTAGTTTCTAAATTTTCCATAATAATAAATATACAGCAATGAATATAAGATGTTTAGGATTATTTTATTTTAATAGATTCTCAGAAGTAAAATAGATTAAAGAGTGAAATTCTTAAGGTCTTTCATACCAAAAAAGGGTGGTTATTTGTACTGTCAGCACACGGTATGCACATCATAGCTTTGGATCTTGTTGTCTTAATCAGGACACATTTCCAGCTGAAGATGGAGGTCTCATCTCCATTTCTGGCTTGTAGTCTCATAATGGTCTTTAGTGGGCTGTGAATTGAGGGATGTATTTTAACTCAGTGCACTGTGCAAAGGGTTGGGGGATTGTAATGGCAAGAGTGGGAAGTTCAGAATCAGATTGACTGAGTTAAAAATTTTATCTCTGCTGTTTACCAGTTTATAACCATGGGCAAGCCTCAGTGCATTGCCTTATTCATCTAAATGCTGGGGTAATAGTAGTTACTGTCCAAAAAAAAATAGTAGTTACTGTCTTAAAGGCCTGTTTTGAGGGTTGAATGAGGTACAAAATAGAAAAATACTTAGTATGAGATATGGTCTGTTGTATATGCTTAAATGTTAGATATTTTTTTTTTAATGTTAGATATTATTTCATTAGGTATTTGGTTATTTTAGTATTTTATAAAGTAGAGTAGAAAAGAACATTTAATTCAGACTTTAAGAACAAAAAATTGAGGCTTATAGAGGCTAGTAGATTGGTCTGGGTTACTTAATAAATTGCAGAACTCAAACCTGGAAGTCTTTCCCTGGTGCAAGATTTTTTAGCTTTGACACTGTTGAAAAGTTCAGTTATAGAGAGAGGGCTCTGTGACATGTAATATGTTTAGAAGCATCCCATGCCTTTACCCACTAGATGCTAGAATGTAGCCCCTCGGCCTTCAGTTTTAACAATCAAAACTAACTTCAGATATTATGGAAAGTCCCCTTGGGGGGCAGCTAATGGTAGGTCAACAGTCTTGCAGTGAAATAGTCCAAGTTTTGGAATAAGTACTCCACCCTGCCCTCAGTGGAAAAACCTAATCTCTCATTGGATTAAATTCTCATGAGCTTTTCAGTGATCTGAGCTATTTAAGATGGAGCTTTGTTCTGTGGTTCCTGGAATTCTAAGCGCACCTCTTTGAGACATTTTGAAAGGATATACTCCTCTCCCCAGAAACACTCCTATATGGCGTTTAAATGGGGCTATTTTATTTCTTTTTTTAGGCTATTTTATATTTCTAAAGGTTTCCCCCCCTTTTGGTTGTAGGTGGCACAATTTAAAAAAAAGCATTTATGGAATTCCAATGAGTGATGATGGATGGTCCAGTTCAAATAACTAAGGTAAGAAAAATAAAACCAGAACTGTGATGAGGTTTTGTTAGCTAAGGAGTGTCCTTACAAAGTAAGGCTTTAAATTCTTTCCTGCTCTGTTTTGTTTCTAAAATATGAGTAGCTCATTTTTTATTATTAAAAACATAATTATCACCTTTAAGATTATGATTCTAATGCTGGTTGTGAATCAAAAGCCTTTTTTTTTTTTTTGAGATAGGGTCTCGCTGTGTAGCCCAGGCTGGCCTTGAACTCATGGTAGTCCTGCTGCCTCAACCTCCTGAGCGCTGGGATTACAAGCATGTGCCACCACGACCGGCTTAAAAAGCTTTTTTTAAAAAAGACCAAAGTAAATACCTTGCCATCCTGCTATTGTTGAATTAAAGCTTCTGTGGGTAGAACACAGATGAGCTCTTAGTTTTAAATGAGAGTGTTCATTAATATTACATTTTTGAAAAATTATTTGGTAGTATCCACTAAAATTAAATATATACATACCCTAGGGATTCTACTCTTAGGTATTTACCCTTGAGAAATGAAAATATACATGTATACAAAGATACACATACAAATGTTCACCATGACTTTATGTGTAATATCTAGACAAAAATGGAAATAAACAAATTGCAAAAATACATGAATAGTTAAATTGTGATATAGTTATATAATGGAATCCTGCTTAATAAGAGAAAAGAACAAATTAACAATGCACACAATATGAGTGACTCACAGAAATAAGGCTAAGTGCAGGAAGCCAATCACACACACAAAAGTAGATGTGTTCAAATAACAGGAAAAACTGAAACGTGCATCTAAAGTGTACCATTAAAATGAAATTTTTAAAAATTAAAAAAAAACGAAATTGTGAGGACAGAAGTCAGATCAGTGGATCCTCTAGCAAGAGGTTGTATCTAGAAGGAGGTATGAGAGAGCCTCTAGCATTAAAGAGGTTTTCCATATTAATGTGTACATATATATGTTTTTCATTTTTTTCTTCTGGTAAAATATACTGACAAAAATTTATCATTTTAATCATTTTTAAGGGTATAGTTCATTGGCATCAAGTACATTCATGTTGTACAACTATCACCACCATCTATCTCCAGAACTTTTCTTCTTTCCCAACCAGAACTCTACCTGTTAAATGACAACTCTTGATTTTTCTCATCCCCCACACCTTGGCAACCACTGTTCTATTTTCTGTCTCAATAAATTTGACTAGTCTGGGTACTTCATGTAAATGAAGTCATAGAATGTTTTTTCTTTTGTGACTGGCTGATTTCACTTAGCATAATGTTTTTCAGAGGTCATTCATGTTGTAATATGTGTCAGAATATTGTTCCTAGTTTTTAGGGCTGAATATTCTCTCTCTCTCTCTCTCTCCCTCTTTCTCTCTCTCTCTCTACAGACACGTGCGCACGCGCACGCACGCAGGCGCACACACACCACATTTTGTTTATCTCTTCGTGAGTTGACAGACATTTGGGTTGCTTTCACCTTTTGGCTGTTGTGATAACGCTGCTCTGAACATGAGTGTACAACTATCTGTTTGAGTCCCTGCTTCAGTCCTGTGGGATATATATTTAGAAGTAGAATTGCTGAATTTTATGGTAATTTTGTGATCCACTAAGTTTTTGAAGGACCACCATGCTGTTTTCCACAGCAACTAACATTTTACATTTCTCCTAGCAATGCTGCTTTTTGATAGACTACATAATTCTAGATTATATGCTTGTATTGTATTTCTTTTGTGAACCTTTTGGAAAAATCTGGTTTTGCCTCTTCAATGTAAAAGATAATGATTTACTTTTGGCATAGTTTTGCCTGCCCATTATTGAAACGGTGAGGATTTATCTCTTGATATACACATTTGATTTTGCATTATTTTTTGTTCTTCTGCTGTTTAATACCTTTCTGTCATGTACATGTTTACATTTAACTTGTTGAAATTCTTAACCTCTGCACCCTGACATCTGAACACAGAAAAGCCTTTCATAGATTTGTCTATAAGTTATCCCTTAAAATTGAAAGCTATTAAACATTTGTTTTATTACAACTAGGCCAGTATTGTTCTTTGTCAGGCCAAGGAGTGTCTCTGGGTTTCTTTTTCTTTAAGTTCAGTGTCATGAACCTTTATCTAGTCAAAGGAGAAAATGAAAAACTGAATTCTCTCTTTGAAACTATTCATTTGCTTCCAGTTGTACTATGTTTCACATTTCAGCCATAACTTTAGAGCTAAAATTGAGTAGTCATTGTGTCAAGAGAACCAGGAAACTGAGAAACTTGAGAAAGAAGATAACTATAGCATGGCAAATGCAGGTCCAGGAAAATGAAAACAGAAAATACTGGATTTGATCAGGAAATTCTTTCTGGATTTGAGAGTGAAGGAGTTCACATAATAGGGATAGTGTCAACAACAAGAAAAAAAATTTAAAGAAGAATACAAATCATGCATGGTGGCACATACCTATGATCTCAGCGCTCTGGGAAACTGAAGCAGGAGGATTGCAAGTTCTTAGCAAGATCCTATCTCAAAACAGGGAAGGAAAGGAAAAAAAATTTAGTATGTAGCTGGCCCTGGGTTTAATCCCCAGTACTACAAAGTAAATAAATAGAATAGAATGAGGTCATTAAAGAGATGTAGAAAGTGAAGAAGTGAAAGCAAAATATATTTTACATTAAGGGTAGTGGCCTGAGGAAAGAAGGGAGACTCAGGTTTAATGGAGAGGATATTTTTGGTGCTGTATGTTTAAATCTGTTTTAAACATCTGTACTGGGAACTGGGTGTGGTGAAGCATGCCTGTAATCCCATCATTTGGGAGGCTGAGGCAGGAGGAGCGCCAGGAGTTTGAGGCTAACCTGAGCTCCATAGTGAGTTCAGGGCCAGCCTGAACTACATAGCGAGACCCTGTCTCAAAAAAAGCAAATCAAAATAAAAATCTTTACTGGGACTGGAGATACAGCTTAGTGGTAGAACACTTGTCTAGCATGTGTGAAGCCCTGGGTTTGATTCCCAGCACTGCAAAAAAATATAAAAAGAGTGTGCCTATTTGTAAACAGAAGGAAATAAAGAACAGCAAGAGGAGGATTAAAAGTTCTAGGAGGAAATACATAGTTTCAGAGGAAAGATCTCACGTGGGATACAGGACATAGAGAGTGAGGTTCAGGATTTAGCTCAGCCTAGCAAGCACAAGGCCCTGAGTTTGATCCCCAGCTCCTGCCCCCCACCAAAAAAAACCCCAAAACTAAAAGGACACAAGGAGCATCCTTGAAAAGGATGAGGGAACCTCTTTGTCTAGTCTAAACAGATAGAGCCAGGAGTGATGGCACACGCCTGTAATCCCAGCACTCGGGAGGCTGAGGCAGGAGGATTGCCGTGAGTTCGAGACCATCCTGGGCTATATAGTGAGCTCAAGGCCATCCTGAACTACATAGTGAGACCCTGTCTCAAAAAAACAAGAAGAAAAAATAAATGAACAGATAGAGACTCCGTAGAGAAGGGAAGAGAATTGCTGGCCTCTTGTCACTCTAGCCACCTGCCAGAGGGAACTAGGGCCAGTGTGCTAGAAACTGACAAAAGAAACCTGACAGAGGGAAGATGTTTTTTGCGTGGCACTGAAGAGTGATATTCTGGAGAGATGACTGGCAATGTGAGATAGGAATGTAAAACCAGATGGTAAGGACAATCCAGGACTCAGGATAGCACTTTTCTGTAGACTGGGATGTTTTAGCACAGAAGTAATTTAGCACTCTTAATTAAGTGGTTTAAAGGTTTTGTAATTTTTTCTAACATCATTAACAACACTATTATATGCCTATTACATGTAGATTTTTTTCTTTAATGCAGGAGAAACAAGAAAGTAAGAAAATTCCTTCCCTGAGGTTTCTAGTTTTATTAAGGAGATGGATCATATATGTTAAAAAAAAATTAGTATATGGCAAATGGTACTATAGGCTGACTCAAATGATTAGAAAACTCACAGATTATAATTACAGCAATATACTTTGAAGTTGATTTCCCATAGTTTAAAAACATTTAAATATTATTGCTTTTATAGATATGTGCCAATTTGAGGGGTAAGACAAGTACCTAAACTGCTTTAATTTGCTTATCTTTGATGGTTGGTCAAGAGGATTTTTTTCATTTGTTATTATTGTTTTACTTTTTATGAATTACCTGTCCATGGTAATTCCATAGGTGTGTTTGTACTTACTGATTTATAAATACTTTATTTAATAAGATTATTAAACCCCTTGCCCATAACATTTTGCAAATGCTTTTCTTGGATCTTTTAGATATTTGGTTGACATGTGAAACTTTTAACATTTTATAATTTGAAGCTATTAAGTAATTCTTTTTTATGTTTAGGAAGGACTACCTCACCCTACAAATAAAGAATTCCAAAGTTTTCTTCAATTTTCTTGTTATTTACAGTCATTTACATTACACTGTAATATTTTGTCATCATTTATACTTAAAACTTTAAACAATTTAAAATTATTTTTGGAATAGTGTATGAAATGAGAACCAAATTCACTTTTTTTGTTGTTTAGTTTTTTTGTTTTTTGAGGCAGGGTCTCGCCATGTAGTTCAGGCTGGCCTTGAACTCACTATGTAGCCCAGGCAGGCCTTGAACTTACAGTGATCCTCCTCCCTCAGCCTCCCAAGTGATGAGATCACAGGCATGTGCCACCACACTCGGCCACAAATTCACATTTTGCCAAATAGTTCAGTTTTCCCAGTACTATGCCATTAAATAATCCATTAATTTTCTATTAATTTGAAATGCTTTCTTCGCCATATACTCAGTACTTCAGTATACAGACTTTATTGTTTATAAATCTTTTCCTTCACCATTACCAAAAAGATTGTGGGTTTTGTTGTTGTCATTTTGAGTCAGGGTCTTACTGTGTAGCCCAGGCTGGCTTGAACTTGAGATCTTCCTTCCTCAGTCTCTCAGGTTCTAGGAGTATAAGCATATATCACCATGTCTGGCGCCACAAAATTTTAATGAATATGAATTGTGTAATATCTTTTTTCTTTTTTGAGGGGGGCCCTGGGGATTGAACTCAGGGCCTTGCACTTGCTAGGCAAGAGCTCTATAACTTGAGCTAAATCCCCAACCCCAGTTGTTGGGTTTTTTTTTTTTTAACATTTTAGATTTTAATAATTTGAGACTCAGAAAAGTTGCACAGATAGTACAGCCCAGGCTGGTCTCAAACTCATGGCAATCCTCCTGCCTCAGCCTCTTGAGTGCTGGGATTACAGGCATGCATCGCCATACCTGGCCTTCAGTAATTTCATTTTACACAACCATAGTACATTTTCAAAACCAGTAAATTGACATTGGTACAGGGTTCCCATGTACACTACACCCAAGGCACTTGATTATTTCTTTGTGGTTTTTTTTTTCTTTTTGGTTTGTTTGTTTGTTTGTTTGAGGGGTTTTTTTGAGATAGAGTCTTGCTCTACAGTTCATACTGGCTAGAATTTGGGATTATCCTGCATCAGCCTCCCAGATAGGTGAGATTACAGGTGTGCACCACTGTGCCTGGCCAAAAAAGATACTATGAACATACATAAACACATGTTTTTGTGTGTGTGTACTCGTTTTCATTTCTCTTGGATAAATGCCCAGACATATCATAGCTAGGTGGTGAAATAAGTGTATACTTACTTCAGAGAAACTGCCCAACTCTGAAATAACTGTTGCATTTTACTTTTCTACTAGCATTGTATGAGAGATGCAGTTTCTTGTCCCTCACCAGCATTTCACATTGTCATTGTTTCTACAATTTTAGCCATTCTGATAATTTGTGTAGTAGTATCTCTTAGTGGTTTGATTTGTATCGCCCTGATGGCTTATAATGTTGAATGCCTTTGCATGTGCTTATTTGCCATATGTATGTCCTCTTCCATAAAATATCTTCACATTTTTACTTCTCTTTAAATCTCTGGCCATTTTCTTTTCTTTCTTAGGGTCATTTTGCTGGTAATGAATTGTGTTGGGCTTTCTTGGTCTGGAGGTTTTTATTTCACCTTCAGATTCTGGGGAGATATTTTTGCTAGGTATAGAACACTAGGTTGGCACTTGTTTTCTGCCCTTTGAAGTTAATTGTTCCATTGTCATGTGGCTTCTGTATGTATTAGGGTTCTCCAGAGAACCAGAACCAATAGGGTGTATGTGTATGTCTGTTATATGTAGTATATCATCATATATCGTATTAAATATATACTAATTATATTAAATACTAGTCATATATTAAGTATATCCTACAGTATACTTGTATGTATATGCTTGTCAATTTGCAGTGGGGTTACATTTCAATACCGACTGTAAGCTGAAAATAGTGTAAGTAAAAAATGCATTTAGTAGTTTGATGCAGTAGTGCATACCTGTAATCTCAGCATTTGGGATGCTGAGGCAAGAAGATTGCAAATTCAGGTCCTGCCTGGGCAACTTACTGAGACCCTTTCTGAAAATAAAAAGGGATGAGGGCGTAGCTCAGTGCAGAGGCCCTGAGTTCAATCCCCAGTTCCAAAAAAAAAAAAAAAAGCACATTAATATACTCGCTTACCAGACATCATAGCTTAGCACAGACTACCTTAAACTTGCTCAGAATTTATACATTAGCCTAGTTGGAAAAAATTATGTAGCACAAAAGTCTTTTATGACAAAGTATTGCCTATCTCATGTAATAGATACTGCACTGAAAATGAAAACCCAGAATGGTTCTACGGCTGTGCTTTCTTACCATCGTAAAGTTGAAAAAATTGTTAAGTTGAACCACTGTTAAGTTGGAGACCATCTGTGTATATTTACATAGAGATTTATTTTAAGGAATTGAGTTGTGGGGTTGGGAATTTAGCTCAAGTGGTAGAGTGCTTGCCTAGCAAGTGCAAGGCCCTGAGTTCGATTCCCAGCACCACCCCCAATAAAAAGGAATTGAGTTGTGATTGGGGAGGCCTGCAGGTGAGAGACTCAGATGTGAGTTATAGTTCAACTCCAGAAGCAGTCACTGGAGAATTCCCTCTTGCTTGGAGAAGGTCAGCCTCTTGTTCTATTCAGCTTACCAGAGAGTAATTTTACTTTATTCAGAGTTCAGCAATTGAGATGTAAATCTCATTGAAAAATAACCTCACAAGACACATCCACGATTATGTTTAACCAAATGTCTAGACACTGTGACCCAGTCAAGCTGACACATAAAATTAACCATCACAGTCTGCCCCTTGTCAACCAGGGACCAGCAGCCATCTGGTACTGGGAATTAAACCCAGGGATGCTCTACTACTAAGCTACATCCCTAATCCTTTTTTGGTTTTGTTCTTGTTTTTTGATTTTTTTTGGATTTTTTGAGAAGGGTCTCACTGTGTAGTTTGGGTTGGCCTTGAACTCACTGGCTTCAAACTTGCAGCAAGACCCAGACTTGCCTCAAACTTGCAGCGATCTTCATCTCAGTCTCCCAGATGCTGGGGATACAGGTGTGTGCCACCACAACAGCACTCAACCTTTTCTGTTTTTTATTTTGAGACAGGCCCTCACTAAGTTGCCCAGGTTCACGTGAACTTGGAATTCTCCTTCCTTTAGTCTCTCAAGTAGCTGGGACTATAAGCATGCATCTCTTTATGCTTAATCTCTAAATGAAGACAGTAACATCATATTTCTGCCTAATGTGATAGCAATATCCTGTGCACAACTGAAAACGCCCTGTTCAGTCTCTTTCTTTAGAAGAGGATGCAGAGTCCTCGGACGGTGTTTGCCTTCTCCTTGGTATCCTGCCCCTGAAATTATGTTATAAAAAAGTTAACAGTACTTAATTTTTGTGATCAGCTGTTAGTGTAATTGTTTTTCCTTGAAGAAAATATTTCTGTATCCATTTTCTATTGTTGTGTAACAAAACATCCCCACGTTTAATAGTTTAAAGTAAATCATCCAATTAATTCACAGTTCTGTGAATCAGCCATCTGTGCTGGGTTATCTGGTTCATTTGTTGGTCTTGACTGGAGTCATTCATGTAGCTGTAGTAAGTGGTTCTTCCAGGACTGAGATTGTCTTAAGCAAATGTCTGGGAGTTAGTTTTGGCTGTTGGTTGGGCATCTCTGCCCACGTAAGGAGGTGAGTCAAGGCTTCTCACATTATAACAGCAGTGTTACCAGAGAGCAAATTGACAGCTGCAAAGTTTCATGAAAGTCTGCTTGGAAGCCACACCTTCACTTCTGCTGCATTTTACTGATTCAAGCAAGTCACAGTTTCAGCTCAAATTAAAGGGAAGGGGAAAGAAACTTCACCTCTCTGTAGGAGTATGACTATGTTTTACTATAAAAATTGCATGTACAGGGGTGAGAATTTTTGTAGTCATCTTTGCAGTCTGTCACTGCCCCCCCTTCTTCTAACTAAATGCCTTAAATTTTTAAAAGAAAATAATACTTTGGTTTTCAAAAGTCTTACTGTGTTGTATCTGGACACAGGATTCCTTTTTATTTATCTGCTTAGAGATTCTTAGGATTTCTTAAATCTGTGGTTTGATTGTTTTGTCAGTTTTGGAGAATTTTCTGTCATTGCTGTGAATAGTCTGTCCTATTTCTTGTGTCTGTTAGGAACTCAAATTACATGTAGGTTAGATTATCTCACTGGATCCTCTGTACATTTTGTTCTGTCTTCTGTGTCTTTAATCCTTTTGTCTTTCTGCCTCATTCTAGATACTACCTTTTGGTTTATTTTTCAGTTTACTAATTCTTTCTGAAGCTGTATTTTATCTGTTCTTAAATCCATCCATTGAGTTCTTTATATCGGACTCATGATATTACTAGTCTAAACTTCTGATCCAATCCATGGATTATAGAATTTAAATTTTCTGGAAGCCCAGCAGTCAGGGAACACATTGTTGCACCGAGGTAAACAAGCCTGCCTCTCAGAGTTTCACAAGTATTTTTTGTCTTTGACCAGGGTTCCTAGGACTCGAGCTGATATTTGAGAGAAATCGGAATTTAGTATTGTTATACTTCCTGTATCTTAATTTTCCAATTATTATGTAAGGTTTTCTTTTTCTAGAAAGAGACTAATCTGGAATGAGAATGAATTCTCATGAGTAAAAGCAAAGCTTTAAGTAGGTCATCTGACTTTGCTTTTGTGGTCTACATTCACCCTGTCTATAAAAGGGCCTTTCATGAGTTTTCTAGGCTTTCATCACTGACAGACTCCCAGGCATTGTGAAAGAATTAAGCTACCCACCCTCCCCCATGCCGCTGTCATGGCCTCTTTCATAGAGCACACACTGGACTATGTTTAGCTCAGCAGGAACTCTGAAGACATGAACAACCTTCCTTCCTGATGAGAGTCAGTATCGATTAGTGTCAAAGCCACAGAAGTTAATGTCTGCCAGTATCTAATAAATATGGTGACTAACAGCCTGATTTTTGCCAAAATATTAGGCCAGAGTTTAGTAAGTATATATTCCAGCCTGTAATCCCAGCACTCCGGAGGGTGAGGCAGGAGGATCCTGAGTTCAAGGCCAACCTGTCTCAAAAACAAAAAAAGTATTTATATTATTTATATATAAAATTTACCTATAATTTCTGTCACCTGTGATGAGAGGTTGATTAATGTTTCAAATAACTTAGATATATGCTTAAAATTAACTTTTCAAAAGAAGCTAGTTCACGCTGAAATCATTTTTTCAAATTTTGACTAGAGTAGAAGAAGAAAGGAAGCGTGAAATTTTGAAGAGATGTTTATCAAGCTGTTTGTGGCATAGTCTAGAGGTAATATGGAAATTAAGTGCTGGCCATTACCATGGTAATGGCCAATGTCATGCAAAAGATTATACCTCACATATTCTCTTGCTCATTTGCTTCTCTGTAATGGCAGGTAAGGCAAGATGTTGGGGCTGGCACCGCTGATCTCTAGTTTTAAGGCTGATTATTTTCTGGTTAGGTCTTATTTTCAGGAAAACACTGGATTTACATTTTACTGGAGCCAGGTGTGGTGGCGCATGCCTGTAATCCCAGCATTTGGGAGCCTGAGACAGGAGGATCACCAGGAGTTTGAGGCCAGCCTGGGCTACACAGTGAGACCCTGCCTCAAAAACAAACAAACAAAAAAAACATTTTACTGGTATTTGCCTTCTACTGAGATCTATATACTTTAAGGAAGCTGTAACTATATGGAGTTTAGCCATATTTATTAATTTTGAAGGACTTTAGACTACCTGTTACAATAGATTCAAAGCAACTCTGGTGAAATTAGCCTCTTAGAACCTGCCAGTTTGTTCCCACTGTAAAATATTCTCTAACATTTGGGTTTTTGGGTTTTTTTGTTTGTATTGTTTTGTTTGTTTGTTTGGTTGGTTGGTTGGTTTTTGGTGCTGGGGATTGAACTCAGATCCTTGTGCTTCATTTGGAGTTTTAACTGCTTAAATTTTTTTTTCCTCAATTATCTCCCACCCCCTGTAACTTTCCTATGAGTGCTAGGCTCTGTAATTAAACTGTTCAGCAATTCTTTTGCCAGTACTTAATCCCATTGCTTATAATTGTGTTAATTGAATTTACCCAGAAAAACCTTAGTTCTTTGTTTTCCAAACCATTAGAAAATGCTTACAGCATTTTTCTAGATAAAACTCCTAGGAAAAAAATGGGTCTTACTTCATTTGGGCCCTCAGGGTTGCCCAAAGGCAGCATTTCCCTGTTTTTAAAACAATATCCCACTACTTCCCCTTCTCTCTTAGCCTTTAAGTCTCAAAGATGCCTAACTGTGGTTCCCTCATTTTTCTACTTTTTCTTGCACTTCTCCCTACCTTTCTTACATACCTTTTCTTCCTTTTCATCTGATTGCTTCTTGTTAATATTTACACGTGATTAGTTCTCTCTTACCCTAACAAACTAATTTCCTTGAGTGCTAATCAGTGGCTATTTTCTTGAGGGTATAAAAGTACATAGTATCTATCTCAATACACTGTCCATTATTTCTAATAATTTGCTTATACATTCTTGTGGGTTTTCTATGTAAAAAGCATACTATTGTATCCTTTATGGTTTTTACGATCCTGATTTCTTATTGCAAAGGCAAGCATCTCTCTCTCACATAATATTGGACGCAAGTGGCAGTACTGGATCATCTTGTCTTACTCCTGATTTTCAAAGGAATGTCTTTTTCTCCCCTCAGGATTGAACCAAGAGCCTCTCCACTGAGCTACCTCCCCAACCCTTTTCTTGTGTGAAAGAGGATCTCAATAAGTGGCTAAACTGCCCAGATAGAGCTCCAATTTTCCATCCTCCTGCCTCAGCCTCCCAGAGTGCTGGGATTACAGGTGTGCGCCACCATGCCTCCCTATGAATGCTTTCAGTGATTTTCTGTTAAAGATAATTTCATGTTGTTGTTTTAAAATAATAACTTTTTCAGGTTAAGGAAGATTTCTTGTATTCCAAAGAGAATTTTTTTTAAACTCATTAATTCACCTGTTTTATTCCATGCATTTTCTGCATCTATTGATACAGAGTAATCAATAATCATTCTGTTGTGGAGGAATTATTTTTATAGATTTTATGTTAAGATATCCTTGTATATCTTGGATAAGTTCAAATTGGTCGTGATTTCTCTTTTCCTGTGCTAGATTACATTTGTTTTAAGTTTTCAAAATTATTTGCCTATAGATTTTGGTAATATTAGTTTTTATCTACTTTATTTTAATTAATCTGCAAAAAAAATTTATACCAAACTCTGTTTTATGTTTGTTCATTGTAGTAATCTGACTGACTCCTCTACTTCCAGGTGTATCTCTGCCATGGCCCCAAAATGAATTTTGCCTTGGGTGAGACTTAAGAATATTTAAAGCTGGACATGGTAGCAAACACTTGAAATCTCACCACTCTTCAGAGGCTGAGGCAGGAGGATTGCAAGTTGAGCTCAGCCTGAGCAATTTAGGGAGACACTATCTGAAGATACTTTAAAAAGGAGGAGAGGCTGGAGATGTCATTTAATGCAAGACCCTGGGTTCAGTCCCAGTGCACACTCACCCCAAAAGAATCTATTTCATAACCTTAATGGCCCAGATTCATTGTCTGGAATTTCATCTGTGGAAGTGAGGTGCTCTCCAGGGCCTCTGAGTCCCACTAATTCCTTGGAGGGTCCTCTTGCTTCTTTTTTTTTTTTTTTTTTTTGACTTCTCCATTACATTGCCTTTTTCAAGAGAAGACATGTAACGTTGGTTCCTAGTGTTGGAGGACTTCCTCACAAGTTTTTCAGCAGTTTCCCAAGCTGTTTTCTCTCCCTGGTGGCTCTTCAGTGTGCTGCTCCCTCTGCACTCTCCCTTGGTGGAGTGTATCAGTTTTCTACTCACCAGCACCCACCTATTCCTGCCTCTTGTGCTTGTCAGATGTTTCCTGCTGAACTGGCTCATTACTGCTTTTGTCACTCTTACAGCTCTCCTCTTTCCTCCTTTGGCTTTCTGCCTGACTCCATGGCAGCTGGTCTGTCATTGCCTATCTGCCATCCTGCCCCTCTTCCACCTACCCCTGCAGGTACAGTGTGCATGTTCTCCATGTTCAGAGCTAGACTCACCACCTGCCCCACATATGTATGCCCCCAAACTGGTCACCATCCTGCACATAGCATTGTTACTCGCTTAGGTCAAACACCTTAGTCTTCCTTATCTCCAGAATCTCATTAAATTCTGCATTGTTGATGGGAATGTAAAGTAGTACAGCCACTATGAAAATCAGTATGTAGATTCCTCAAAAAACTAAAACTAGAAATTCCATTTGACACAGGTATTCCCTTCTAAGTATCGACCCAGAAGAGTTAAAGACATCCCATTACAGTGATACATGCATATCCATGTTTATAGCAGCAGAATTCATAATAGCTAAATCTTGGAAGTGGCCTATATGTCCATCAGCAGGTGAATGGATAAAGAAAATGTGGTATTTACACACAATGGACTACTACTCTGCCATAAAGAAAGATAAAAATGAGTTATTTATAGGAAAATAGGTGTATCTTGAGACCATAATATCAATTGAAATAAGTCAGACACACAAGTTTAAATATCTTATGGTTTATTTTTATAGAGAAACCCAGATCATAAATAACAAAACAAAAGACAGATAATAGGCAATAGGGAGATAGATGGAAGGAAAGGGAAAGGTGATGAAAAAAGAAATTAAGACGTGTTATGTACCGTACCAACTTTTCACAAGGAATGCAAACATGTACTAATATAAATAGAAGAATCTCATTAAGTATTTAATTCTACCCCTATAAATTCTCTTCTTAGTCTTCTCCTCCGAATAGTCCTGTCCTGCTTTGAGATCCTCCTGCTTTATTAGTTAGATAACATCTAAAGGCTTCTGTCAGGTGATCCTGTGTACCTCATACCCCACCAGTTGGTTCTCCACCCTGCTGTTAATTAGTTCTGTTAATTTCTAAAATCCTGATTGTTCTAGTCAACTTCCTTATGCTAAAACTTTTGGTGGTTCCCTAAAACTTTTGGTGGTTCCCTGTTATTTTCATTGATAAATCAAAACTTTTTAAATGGGGGCAGCTTTTATTGTGGCATGGCTTAACCTGCCCCTTCAGGATATGACAGCTGCCCCTGAGCCTTACACCCCTCCCCCATCCTCACAGACTCTTTTTTTTTTTTTTTTTTTTTTGCGTCTGCCATTTTCACATTCATTTAGCAGGTATTTGTTGAGGTCTTGTGTGATGGTTTCTCCAGCTCCTTGTCTTTCCAGGGTCCAGATGGGCTTGCTCCAACTCCCAAAGTCTCTCTGCCTGAAAAACTGTCTGGCTGATTGTACTGTATCTTTCCAAGTTCTGCTCAAGCATCATCTCCCCCCCAAATTTCTTCTCTGGTATTCAGTTTCCCCAGTTCCCCTCAGTGTTTATTAGCTTCTTTTTTTTTAATAGGAGGGGATACTTGAGGATTCAAAGTTTATTTCTTCCTCAGTACTGATTGGTGAACTTCTTGATGGCAGCTTTCTTATCTAATCTGTCTGTATACACACTAGTATCTGATCATCAATCTTGAAGGGAAGAAAATGAGCTCTGGAATTTGAAAAGCACAGAGTTTGAATGCTGCTAACAATTTCTTAACTATGTTGACCTTGAGCAGATTTCTTAACAGCTGTGAATCTTGTGTTTCTTCATCTGCAGAATGGAATAATACTACCTAATTTATAAGATCATGAAAGTTAAATGGATTAAGGTATATAAAATGCCTGTTACAAATACCTACAATGTGGGCAACCAAGGATTGTAGTTTCGAAAGTAGTTTTTTGTTCCTCATAATAATTAATCTGATTAAGTAAACAGTTAGCCAAAGGGACCGAACCCTGCTTCTAGACTCCTTTTGCTTAAATCAGAACCTGAACAGCCCTCAGAGAAAGCCCAGGGCAAAGTTTAAAAGTATTGTACTCCCAGCTGCCCTTTGTTTCTCTCACACCCGAGAAGTGTTGTCATTAAGATAAGGAGTTGGACTTGGAGCTTTTCCCACAGAGAGCTTCATATCCACAAAAGAGGTGAGTTCACTTAAAATCGAAACTAGTACTTGAACATGTATGTTGGCTATCTGAACATCAGTGTTTCATTAAATAAGCACATTTTCAAAAATCACTACCCTTTTATTGAGAAATCTGTAAAATGGAAATTACCATTTATAAGTTTTAGTTGACATTTTGGAAAGACTTAACTGTTTTTTCATTAGTCTTTAAACCTTTGAAAAAATTCACATAGTGGTAAAATATGTAAAGAACAGCCAGATAGTCTTGGATTTGAATTTGCCTCAACACTATATCACCTGTGAAAACATCTTTCAATTTCTTTATCAGGAAAATGAGAGTAAGTAGAGAATGTAACTTGAAGAGTTGCTAAGATTTAACTGAGTAAAATATTTGAATATTCTTTTGGTGGGGAGGGTGCTGGGGATCAAACTGAGGGCCTTGTGCTTGCTAGTCAAGCACTCTACTAACTGAGCTAAATCTCCAACCCAAATATTTGAATATTGAGATAATATATACCTGCCACTTCGTCATATTTTATCAGTAAAGCATAAAATACAGAATGCTTAACTTTGTACAAAAAAGTTTTTTGTTGTTGTTGTTTTTGTAGTACTGGCAGTTAAACTCAGGGCCTTCACACTGAGCTGTATCCCCAGCCTCTTGAAAGAGTTACTTACAGTACTTACTTATTTAATTTGAGATAGGGTCTTGCCAAGTTACTAATTGCCCAGGCTGGAGTAGAATTTTTAATCTTCCTGCCCCACCTTCTGGAGTGCTGGGAGTATAGACATGCACCACCACACCCAACTGGAATAGAAAGACTCTTAATGGAAACTACCATGCGAGGTCTAAATTCTGAGAAATGTGTAGACTAGGTCTCCTTTGCTAATAATGATTTAATAATGGTGATTCTTTGTA
The DNA here is from genome assembly GCA_004026905.1 of Hystrix cristata. Taxonomy (NCBI): domain Eukaryota; kingdom Metazoa; phylum Chordata; class Mammalia; order Rodentia; family Hystricidae; genus Hystrix; species Hystrix cristata. The sequence goes on from PVJO010009145.1 coordinate 27,308, forward strand.
ATATTCTTTAGTAAGTGTATACAGAACACCTTAGACAACATTCCCATTGTTAGATCATCACAAACCATAATATGAGGAGCTGGTCCTACGTCTTGTGAGTAGCTGTATCAGGATTGGGATTAGTTGCATATATCACAAATAAATTTATTTCTTTCTCAGGTATGTAAAATACAAAAGTTTAAGTAGGACTGGTACGGCAGGTTTGATAGTGTCATCACAGAACTCAGTCTTTTTCTAGCTCTCTGTTTGTTATTGTTAGGGTCCAAAATGACTAATCGGGCTGTAATTATCACAAGCAAATTCCGGATTATATGGAGAGAGGACAAGGAAAAGGAACTCAGTCCTTCCCTTTTAAGCTACCTTCCTAGAGCTCTCATAATACACTTTGTATCTTCTTGGATAGAGTTTTCTTACTCGTCCACATCTGTCTGAGGAATGGACATATTCTCCTTGGTACTAGCACGCAGTTTTCTTACTTCTTCCTCTCCTTGCCCTCAGGTGAGAGGGCCTGGCTCTCAGAGCCTTAATGTCTATTGCAGGAACGATATATCTGGAGATAGACTATTGCTTTTTGGACAGAAGCCAAAGGAGGCTTTCTCTAACAGGTTTTGGGTATGTCCATGAACAGTTTGTTCATCTTGGGACCAGAATATATATGTCACTTAATTCACCTGTGAAATTCATATGTATAAGCATGTATAATTGATTGACTATGGATTATTCGAGATTTCTGCAATTCAAGAGAGACTCCCTGCTGTGGGTACGCCACACAATAAGTTATAGTAATACCAGTGTCAACATAGCAGAGTTGGTAAGGGTTGAGAGAAAGCATATAACACACTCAGAGCAGCCTGGCCTTTGAGTTGAGAGGATAGGTGTGAGTGATTTAGCAGTTGGTGTCTGTCCCCACTAGAGCATTCAGAGCCTCCACATATATCCTCAGAAAATGTCTGAGGTATAGTATGCCGAGTTTGAGTTTTAAGAACTTACCGTAAACGTTAGAATCTTATATAAAAAAATTAAAAAAAAAAAAAAAGAATCTTAGACATTCAGTTATCAAAATTATGGCTATGATTTTTTTTCAGAATTTCCTTTTTCTTTTATCCTGGGCTTTTAAGTATTTCTAATGGCATCTTTGTTTTTCTTTGGTATTTGAACGTTGAACTTCACTGCTTGTGTCATCTAATGTATATGCAGTGAAAACGTTTTTCTTTAGTGAGTAAGAAATGTTTTTGTAGTGAAATAAAGACTATATATTGTCTGTTTGTCTGGGTGTGGTGGAGCAGGAGAGAGAACACCGTGTGTGCACTATTGTGCTGATGTCCTAGGAAAAGACCCAGACTTCATGACAGTCTCTCAAAGCCATCCTGCTCAGTTGTTCTGTACTCAGTTAACCAAAGGCTTAGGATTCTCAAGTGCTTTGTGAAAAAATGAGCAATTATAAACTTGAGTTTCTCTTGTTATTTTGACTTTTCTGGTATATATAATTCTGTCTTTATTCAGGCCATTGTGGCTTAATGGGAAATGATGTATAAAACAAGAGAGAAAACGATATACAATCAACTCTTTTTTAATTTTTTTTTTTTGGAGGTACTGGGGACTGAACCTAGGGCCTCACACATGCTAGACAAGTGCTCTACAACTGAGCTACATCCCCAGCTCATACAGTCAACTCTTAACAAAAGCAAACAAAAAGGACTGGTTAAAATAATTCTGGTATATCCATATGATGGAACACTGTGTACCTATTGACAAGAAAAGTTGCTGCATATATTGATACAGAAGATGTTTAGGATTTATTATTTAGGTAAAAATGTAAGCTGCAGGCATTATATATAATATTTATATTTTTAAATGTTTTTGATGCAGTACAGGTAATTTCTGAAGGATAGAGAAGAGGAACCAGTAGGTGGTAAATGAGACCTATATTTAGCATTATATTCCTCTGTTCTATTTGTGCGTCTTATAATCAGCATGCTTTACTTTTTTAAAGTAGTTTACAAAACTTCAGAATAAATGCATAAAGAAATCTGTTGGGTAGAAAAGAATACTTGGAGTAATGTAAAAAAATTGAATAAAGAAAATACTGTGTTCCAAGATAGTAAGATTCAGTCCTTTAAAAACATCATTTCTGTCAGGGGAGGCCGAGGGCGTCTGGACAGCCTGGAGGCCCGCAGGGTGTGAAGGCATCCTCAACAACACTTTCCTGGACATGCCTGTCCTTGTAAGATGTCCATGGGAGTCTTCCCCCTCTAAAGCCTCGTGGTGGAACATTTGTTTGACCCAATCAGTGGAAGAATGAAAGCTCTACATAGGAACCTGCCCTGAATGGAAAGGACCTGTCATTATGCAAATAGTACAGCACTCAGAGCAGATATTCAAAACAGCTCTCATCTCAAAGACCCCAAAGCTTGTATCACAGTATAAGAAATTAGATGCCAGGGAGCAGCGTTTAGTGAATGAAGCCTTCCAGCCAACCAGTGATCTCTTCGCACCCATTACCTTGCATTCCCAGTCAGATCAAATCACCTCCCACCCTGAGGCTCCCCAGGACTTTGAAAAATTTTTCAGTGATCCCTACCAAGAGACACCCTCTCCAGAGAGATGCAGTGTTTAAATACAGTCCATTGGAGCTCTAGGAAACACTAGAGTTATCAGTGAAGAATATATTAAATGGCTGAAGGGCTACTGTGAAGCATTTTCCTATGACCTGACTGTAAAATTTCTAGAACCAGTTTCTGTTTCTGCAACCAGGTGTTCCTTTAGAGTCAATGATCATACACAAAATCTACAAATTCATGCAGGGCATATCTTGAATTTCTTAAAAAAGAAGAAACCTGAAGATGCCTTCTGTGTTGTGGGAGTAACAATGATTGATCTTTACCCAGGGAAACGCATGGAATTTTGTTTTGGGACAGGCCTCTTTGACAGATAGTGTTGGGGATATTCAACTTCGCCAGGTACAGCAGGGATTTTTATACCTCACACTGTGAAGGCAAAGTGAAGAACCCCCACAAAAAATCTTCCAGTGACTATTCCATTTTTGATAACTATTATATTCCTGAAATCACTAGTGTTTTACTGCTGTGATCCTGTAAGTCTGTAACCCATGAGATTGGTCATATATTTGGACTGTGGCACTGCCAGTGGCTTCTTGCATGCCTAATGCAAGGCTCCAACCACTTGGAAGAAGCTGACCGGCGCCCTCTGAACCTTTGCCCTGTCTGTTTACACAAGTTACAAGGTGCTGGTGAGGTGGGTTGATGATGAATCTGCTGACACACCAAGAGCAACTCCAAAACATAGTCATGAGAGTAATGTGAATTTGCCGAAACTTGTGGAAGCCTTTAAGGAATGGAAAGAGTGGATAATAAAATGCCTTTCTGTTCTCCAAAATTAAGGACTTTCCAATGGTCCTTATATGTGCACCTTTAAAAAAAAAAAAATCACTTCTCGGGGTTGAGGATTTAGCTCAAGTGATAGAGTGCTTGCCTAGCAAGCACAAGGTCCTGAGTTTGATCCCCAACACCCCCCCAAAAAAGTCATTTCTCCCTGAATCGATTATGTTTATCAATCATTTATCATGAAAATTTTCAAATATAGAAAAATTTGAGAATTTTATATCCAACACCCAGTAGTATAACATTTTAGTAGTCATGCTTTATTATGTATCCGACCATCTACTCATCCTTCTCACCTAAGCATTCAATTTTTAGTATATTTCATAATAGCATATCAGTACTTCCTCCCAAATACTTAAGCATGCATATCATTTACTAGAGTATAGTATTTGTTTAACAGTGGAATATTTTTTGGAGGCAAATTTTATAATTTATAAATTTTATAAAGTGAAGTGCACAAATCGCAGGTTATTACTCATTGAGTTCTGAAAAGTATGGATTACGCATATAACTCACTTCCCTTGCCAAGGTACAGAATGTACAACGTTGAACATTCCTAACCCAAAAATCGGAAATCTGAAACTCTCCAGATTCCTAAACTCTTGAGCATCATTGCTCCACACTGTTAGAGGCTATGTGAACATCCCAATCTGGAAAAATCCGAAATCTCAAGTACTTCTGGTCCCAAGCATTTCGATTAAGGTTAATCAACCTAAATAACCATTTTCTGGGAAGAAAACTTATGTTCCTTTGAAATCTTTGATTTCTCTCCTAGGCAACTGTTCTATTTTTTCCAACATAAGTTAGTTTTGTTCTAGACCTCCAGGTAAGGAATCATACATTACATACTCTTTCAAGCAAGGCTTTATTCATTCAGCCTTTTTTAGGGGAGGTGCTGGGCATTGAACCCAGGCACCTGTGCTTGGTAGGCAAGCAGTCTACCACTGAGCTAAATCCCCAAACCTTTCAGCATATTTTCTTAAGATTCATCTGTGATGTTCTGTACCAGTGATACTTTACTTTTAATTGCTAAGGTATATTCTATCGTGAGAATATATCAATGTTTGTTTATACATTCTCTTATTGGTGGTCATCTGAATTGTTTTTAGTTTTTTGTTGTGCACATTCTTGTACAAATCATTTTGTGAACGTTTTTCTCTTGGGCAAATATATGAGAATGAAATTATTGAATCTTAGAGTAAGTGTATATTACTATTTGTAAGTAACTGCCAAACAAACTCATTTTTGAGGTAAATTGAAATAACATAAACATTTTGAAATCATCCTGTGACAAGGGGGAACCATTCCCTGTATGCACAGCGTTTTCAGCATCATGCAGATTACAGCTGGGATCCTTCCAATATTTGATAGTACATGTTTTTCTTTTACATATTTTGAAAATTGACCTTTGTGAATGAATTTCAAGTATTTTTAAAGAAGTCATTCTTTGGTAAAGAAATAGATGTTTTAGTTTTACAGTGAAAAAGAAGAAGCCAAATTGCCTTGGAGGCACTTCTTTCTAGAAATCTGCCTGTGAAGCAGATTAAAGAGAAAGATAGTTGGAAGATAGATGTAGATGCAAAGAAATTTTTCATCTTTTCTTTGAGAAATTCTTAACAGTATTCCAATACTGATATGAAAAGGAGCAGTTAAGACTAGAGTGGTGGTAGAGGTTCAACAGAGCCAGGCTCCTGAGGGACTAAGATTTTGGGGGGAGGTGCAGAGAAGGACATTTCTACAGGGAGTGACTGAGAGGTAGGGGTGTCCTGGTCTGAAAGCTTCTGTTTTCTTGGAAATGTAGGCCAGGCCAACAACCAAGGGTGCAGGAGGAGATAGTTGGAAGAGAGGGGAGGTTTGAAATCACTGGTATAGAGTATTGGAAATTCTGATCATGAAATGCAAAAAAATTCTGTTCAGGGTTCCACTGAGGCAGAAATAGTGCTCAGTAGTGATACCAACTGTAGGGGTTGCTTGGCTTTCTTAAGTAACATTTGATAATCCAAGTTTAGAGCTGATAGTCCTGGATTAGTAGTAATTGTTGTTATCATCATTGTCGTTTTTCTTCTAAATTGGCATAATGGAACAGCCTAGTGAAAGAATTTAGGATATTAACATGAGAGTGAACTGACACTAACTTTTCTTAGGTAGAGAAGGAAATAAAGACAGGGTAAACAGAATGGAAAGGAAATTAGAGAGACTGTGGTGAGGTCAGTACAGGTATAGTAGACATAACAGAAAGGGAACTGTAAGGATATGAAGCATGATTGGAGAGTGGAAAGGTAAGATGCAGGCTGTGTATAAGAGCTTTTCTGGATCATGACAAGATCTGAAGTGCAGCCATTGCCGTGGGTGGCCTAAGTGGAATAGAGGTGTGAGGTTGTTGGAGTTGAGGAAGTCAAGGAGATGAAGGGCTTACCAGATGTGGGTTCAGTTGTCATGTGTGTGGATGTGGAAATCATTTAGGAGAATGTCAAGGACGGAGGATGGAAAGAAAATGATGAGTCACAGTATGTCTCCATTGTCAAGAAATTGCAAGGCAAAACCTTCAAGAACAGCAAGTGTTAGAGCAGACTACAGGAGAAGTGCTGTGCATATGGCATCCTTGAAGGATGAGGACTCACCCTCTTTCCTGGTACTTGAAGTAGACCGGAGGGAAGTAAGGAGTGATGTGGTTGCAGATAAGTTAGTTATATAGAGAAATCAGGAAGTCAATGGAGTTTCTTGAGGGTCTTTATCTCTCTGGGAAAAGTGAGGCTTTCACTGTGGTTTCCCTAGTTTGGCCTGTGGATACGCTTTATTAATAACATGGATCTTCCCAAATATCTATCGTTCCCTAATTTATGTATATAAATTCTCTCTAACCTCCATCACTATTTGTTCTTTTCCCTTGCATTTTTTCACTTGCTGTCTTTGTTACTTTTCTCTCATTGCTGAGACAAAATACTTGACACCCAAAGTTAGGAGAAGAAAGGTTTATTTAGCTCACAGTTGGTAGAGGTTTCAGTCAGCAATCAGCTGGGTCCAAGGCAGGGTGCATGGCAGACAGGCAGAAGGCAGCAAGGTAAAAAAGGGGGTGAGCAAAAAAAAGGGGGGGTGAGCAAGGAAATAGACAAGCCTCTTTCTGTCCCTTATATTTTATCCAGACTATCTGCCTTTAGGGTGGATAGCACTCCCACCCTTAATCCTAGCACCCTAATCCTCCAGTAGAACTATGCCAAACCAATCAGTGGACTAATGTAGTAATCACACGCTCTGTATCCAGCCACCTCTGAAAACACCCCACCTATGTCTGCGTGAGGCTTTGGGGGGACATCTAGACACAAACCATACACTTGAGATATGCCTTTTTAAAAAAAAGTTTTGCTTTTTATATATATGCTCTGTGGTGAAATCTGTTTTCTTTTTCACTTACTTTTCTTTTTTTGGGGGGTACTGGGAATCGAACTCAGGGCCTTGTGCTTGTGAAGCGAGTACTCTAACCACTGAGCTAAATCCCCAGTCCTCGCTTTTCTTGATTTTTTAAAATTTATGACTATCTCATGCTCATTTTAAAATCTCAAAAATAAAAAACAGTATAAAAGAAAATAAAAAATGATAAAGTGCCATGCCATAATGTTTATAGAAGTTTTTCCTTCTGGTCTTACTTTCATGCATATACATTCATACACACATAAATTTAGGTGAGATCATATAGTATATCCAGTTTTGTATCTGGTTTATGTTTTTAAAGCTTAACAAATTAAGTATTTAAACTGAGGTACATGTAATCCCAGCACTTGGTAGGCTGAAGCAGAAGGAATTTGAAGCCAGCTTGGGCTACATAGAGAGAGACCTCGGCTTTAAAAAAAAATACAATAAATGTTTGTTCCATTTCCTTACATTCTTTGTAGCATCTTGAATAGCAACCATATATCATGTTGTACAGCAACATAATGTTTATTTCGACTTTCTCCTATCTTCCCTGTTGTTGTATATTTGGATTGTTACTACCTTTCCAGTATTAGGAATGTCTCTATGCATCATTTTAATTAGAGGGTCAGACACGTTGAAGATACTTGTGTGATCTTTCTAGAAAGGAGTTTGTTATTACAGACTGATTGACATTCCCCCCAGTATTTGAGACCTCTTCAGGTGACTACCAGCATTGGATTTCTCATTTGATTGAACCTTTCTGTTTGGAAAGTAAAAATATTACCTCATTATATTCCTTTGATTAATGGAGATAGTCCACACTTTTTGGTGTATTTTCTTAGCTGTTTTTCTTTTCTGTAAAAATTTTGTTTAGGTCTTAACTATTTGGGGTCTTGGGGCTAAGTGTAGGGTGTATGTTTACATGCACAAGGCCCTGTGTTTGATCTCAGCACTGAAAAAAAATTGGGGATCTTCATGTTTTCAATGTTGATGTATGAATTTATGTCTTAACACTTTGTCTTATGTATGATAGTATACCCAATTCATTTCCTTTTTATTAATAGACTTTACTTTTTGGGGAGTTTTAGGTTCACAGCAAAACTGAGCTTAAAATTGAACAACTTCCAGATACTTCTTGCTGACACTCATGTGCCACTTCCCCCATTATCAACATTCCACATCAGTGTGGTACATTATGTTGAAGTCAGTGAACCTACATTGACTCATCATTATCATCCAAGCTCCACAGTTTATATTAGAGTTCATTCTTAGTGATGAACATTCTGTGAATTTGTACAAATGTATAATGACATGTTTCCACTATTGTAATATCATACAGAAGAGTGTCACTCACCTAAAAATCACCTGTGCTGTACCTACATATCCTTCTCTCCCTTCTGACTCCACAATCACTGATCTTTTGTTGTTCCATGATTTTATCTTTTTGAGAATGTCATAAACGGTAATCTCCCCTTATCCACAGGAGACTCATTCTAAGACCTGTGGTGGACGCCTGAAGCTGGATATTACTGAATTCAGTACATACTATATTTTTTCATACATATGATAAAGTTTAATTTATAAATTAGATACCGTAAGACATTAACAACATACAATAAAAGTTATGTGAATATAGTCTCTATCTCTCTGCCTCTGCCTGTCTGTCTGTCTTTCTCTTAAAAGAGTTAAGACAAATAAATACTGATGATTTAGCTCAGTGGTTAGAGTGCCTGCTTGGCAAGCTCAAGTCCCTGAATTTGATCTCTACCACCCAAA